>JAJOOR010004647.1:0-59029 GCA_036250505.1 Solanum acaule
TTGTGGAGTTTAGTTACCCATAATCATATGAACACAATTCATTGTTTTAGATGAAAGAATTATGAACTTACGTAAGAAGAATAATAAACCCAGAAATCCAACTTGAATTGCAACACAAAAATCTTCAAAACGAGCTTAGGAAATTAAAGATTGCTAAAGTTGCAAGTTAATCTCCCAAGTCAACGACTAGAATAGAACAATAATGTCTAACCCCCAAAAACGAGGTTCACATGCCCTATTTATAAAAAAACAAGTCCTAAATTAAAAAGGAAACAAAATAAGGAAAGTTTGTTACAGGCACGCGTCTTCATTCCACGAGACTGACTCACGGACCGTTAATGGATCTATAGTCCGTGAGTCTCTTCCATCAGCCAGGACTTAGAAAATATTTCAACTTCCAAAAATCAACTTCTCTGAAGCAAATGACGGAACTGCAGTATGGACCGTAGATCGATCTACGGTCCGTCAATCCCCTTCCATAGCTCCACACTTAGAATCTTCAAAAATAAGGTACTGGAACCCTCGTAGTATCAATCTACGGATCAACAGTACGGTCCGTAGATCAATCTACGGACCGTCAATGGCCACCGTGGTTCCACACTTGGTCAGATTTCCCTGATTTTCCTTCCATGCCTTGCCTGCTAATATATGGCCATCACCTACGGAGCGTCAATGGACCTACGGTCTGTAGATTACCTCTGTAGATGCGCTTTTCTGCAGTTCTTTCAACTGTCTCTTTATTTCCGCGCCTGAACATCTTTCCTGCAAAATATGATAAAAACACATAAAAACCAATACAAAAAGGCCCTAGACACACACAAATTATAAGTGAAATGTATTAGAAATACCGTAAACTCACGGTATATCAACAAGGGACCAATTTCCAAGTATTATTTGACTTCAGGGCTTGTAATTCCTCATTCATTGCAGCCAACCAGTGAGGCTTAGCTAGGGCTGTTTTGATGGTTTTAGGCTTAGACATATCACTTTGAAGTGACGTTGCAAAGGTCAGGGATTGAAATAAGGGATTTGGAAGTGTGTGGGTCTTTGCTCGTGTAAGCATATGATGATTGTTTGCTGCATAATTAGGTGTAGCCAATATTGTAGCAGATGTGGTAGGAGGACATGGCAAAGGTGGGGGTTCAACAAATAAATCAATACCTGGTATGGTCGAGGAATTAAAACTAGACGGAGTGGCAAGAGATTTTGATGATGATGAGTAATCAGTTGTTGAAGCAGCGACTGTATCGACACTCGGTAGTGGCGAAGAACTAATAATATGACTTGAGCTTTGGCTATATTGTGTTGTATCTAGATGTCCAGTAGACTCATTTGAAGTACCAGATCCTTCAGATGTTGTAGTTATTTGTGGCTCCAAAGGTTGTTGGTTGATGGAAACTAGAGGATCAAAAACACCAAGTTCACCATCAATGTTTGAAGATGAGATGGACATATCACATGGTTCTTTCTAAGTCGGAGATTGAGAAGTTTTTTGTTGAAGAAATTCCCGAAAAGTGGTGAGGTGCGAGTTGGCCGAATCTGCAAAAAATTCATCACTACTAGAAACATAAGGTAAGTAGTACTCATAAAAAATTACATGCCGTGATATTAAGACCTTTCGTGTTTGAGGATGATAACATTTGTATCCCTTGTGAAGCAAACTATATCCGATGAATACGCAAGGAAAAGTTTTTGGTTGAAATTTATGTTTATTTTGTCCCTTGAGGTTGGGAAAACAATGACATCCAAAAACTTTCAAAGTATTGTACTCTGGTTCTTGCTTATATATCTTAGAAAAGGGAGATTGCATGCTTAAACTAGAAGAAAGCATTCTGTTGATAAAAAACACAAAAGTCATAAATGCTTCAACCCACAAAAATAATGGCAAATTTGCATTAAATAACAAAGTTAGACCAGTTTCAACAACATGTTTGTGCTTCCTTTCGACAACTCCATTTTGTTCGGGAGTATGTGGACAAGAAATCTGTCGTTTGATCCCATTCTGAGCCAAGTAATTTCTGAACTCCAAACTATTGAATTCTCCACCTCCGTCACATTGGAAAACCTTAAGTTTCTTAGAAATTTGTTTTTCTACTAATTTGTGAAAGACAATGAAGATAGGTAGAAAGTCGGATTTCTTTTTCAGCGGATAAATCCATGTAAAACATGTGTAGTCATCCACAAAAAGTGCATAATACTTTATTCCTTGAGAGGATGCTACCGGGGCTGGTCCCCATAAATCGCTATGTATCTTTGCTATTGGTTCGAGTTCCTTTTTATTCGATAATTGAAAAGATAACTTAAAATTTTTACCCATTTGACAACTATTACAAACTAAAAACTTTTTATTCCAACTTGTGACATCAATCATCTTATTACTATGCAAAAATTTACGAATTCTAGAGTGTGGGTGTCCCAATCTTTGATGCCATAGTGTATCTGAATTCGCCTCAAATTTTGTAGTTGTTAAGACTTCATATAAGTTTCCTCCCAAGGCGTGCAAGCCATGTCTCTCACGCCCTTTGGCCAGAATTGTTCCTGTGCTCTTGTCCTTAACAGCAAAGCCATCGGCAGTAAATGTTAGTGAGCATGCATTATCCTTCACAAGTTTACTAATAGAAATAGGATTCTTCTTGAGTTTAGGCACAACAAATACATCTTTTAGGTGAAGGTTTTTCCAATATGTTTATCTCTAATGTGTGAGATCTGTAGGTTATCACCATTGCCTACCATAACTAAATCTGGTCCTTTAAACGGACAAGATTTTTCAAGATTACCTGAAGATTGAACTATGTGATTGGTAGCGCCTGAATCCATGTAAAGGTTATCATCCTTGTGATTACTAATCGTCAATGAAGCAAGTGCCTGGGGAACTTCTTGTTGTGATTGATATGAGTAATCTCATCTGTAAAAACAAGAGACTGTTGTATGATTGTTCCTTCCACAAATCTTACATGGTATAGATTTAGGTCTCTCTTTTTGTTGATTTCCTCTATCTTGAGTTGTATTATATTGTTTTTTATTATATGACCTTCCTCCTTTACCCCTTTGGTGTCCACGTCCATGATAATGATTGTAACACCCTCATCCTTGTGAATTTTGGGTCACAAAGGCCATGGCTGGGTCAATCAAAGTTGGTGCTTCTTGCTCATCTCCATCTTCTCTTATTTCGAGTCCCCTAAGAGCATTAACAAATTGATTAAATGTGGGATAAGTCGCCTTACTTAACATAACAGTTTGAAGGGTATTATATTTGCTTCCAAGACCTCTAGCAAAATTAATAACTTTGCTATCTTCGTCTAAAGGTTTGTGTATAGCCATGAGGTTATTACAAATTCCTTTAAATTCTTTTATGTATTCATCAATGGATTTCCTTCCCAGCTTCACATTCTGAAGTTGTTGCTTCAATTGGAACTCCTTATCCTTGCTTGCCTATCGATAAGTATCTTCAAGACAACCCTATATTTGTTTTGTCGTAGTACATCCTATGATGAGGAACATCGACTCTTCTGTCATTGTTCCAGAAAGCCAACTCCGAACTAGAACATCACATTCTTCCCAAGCAGTGAACATGGGAATGGGAATTGGTTTATCTTTCTCATCTAATATGTTTGTGGGCGGGGGTTCTCCTTCGATAATTTCATCAATCTTCAAGGTTTTAATTAATTCAAGGGTTTGTGTCCTCCAAACTAAGTAATTCGACTGCTTCAACTTAATAGAACAAATCTCTATAAATTGATGAAGTGAATATGGTGAAAGGGCTAAGGTGGTATTTGAGGATAAGGCCATATCTAGTATTTAGAGCGGAATATCTTCAGAATCATGTTAATCGATCCTAAGCTATTGATACCATGAAGAAGATTATAACAAAAGAACTGCAATTTATTTCAATCTTGCTTGATGATAATACATTACAATGACATGGGTATATATAGTGTTAGTAGGAGAGTTTACACCTATACAAGTTTAGACGTATAATGACTCTTCTAATTAATTTTTGTGTCGGCTAAGGACACACTACCAAGGATAGTATTCTATCAAGGTTGGGTGTTTCTATCATATATTATATAATTTTCCACTGAGGGGGGTTCAGATGAACCCCAAATAGTAAGGTGGCTCCGCCACTGAGCAGGGATACTAAGTTAATAGTGGACATGAGCATGCAAGATCTAAGTATATTGTAAACATATTAGGTCATACATGATGTTGTAGTGAATATGAGTAGATGATTCTCTAAAAGTAGGCAGCAAAAAGTCCACGCCATTCCAAAAAGATTGTACATATTTTAGTGGCAACAAAAGAAAAAAATGATAGGCAGACAACAGTTATTGGGGAAATAGAGTGTTGATACATTGCAATACACATCCTATTTGTTTTCATTTTCACCTTCTTAGAAGTATATCACATGTCAATTCACACACATTCGAACATATTACATACACATCAATTAAAATACGCAAAAAAATAAGGACACGCTACATGCGAAACATAAAAATATAGAATTGAAAATACTATGGGTCATAGCCTATAGCTTGCGTGAGTGCATTTGCTTCAACAACTTCACGTTCTAACATAATACATACACCAATCAGATAGTGCAAATCTAAATACATGCTTAAATTATGTAGTACACATCCCAATTTTTTTCCATGGTCATCTTCTTAGGATTGTATCATAGGTAAATTTGCACGCATTCTTGTTAGGACCGAAAATAAGCAAGTGTAATGCGGAAGATAGCAAAGCAAACCTCGAAAGACTACGAGTAAGAAGACAAACGAGGAATATACCAAAAGACACAATGATTTAATGTGGTTCGGTCAATCGACCTACATCCACAAATGAGATGAGCAATCCACTATAAATATGAGAGTACAAAATATAGAGAGAAATTACCTCAAACAATTCACTCGAAATACAAGGACGTTCACAAATTCTCCCCCATAACCGAAACTCTCAAAACCCTAGGACTACACTGTGAATGTTGATTAAGTTAGAAGGAACAAGCCTATATTTATAGAGTCTTAAAACCTTTCCTACAAGAAAAGGACTACTCAAAATATTAAAACCTTTTCCTAAAAGGAAAACCTATTTATGGTAAGAAATCAAGGCAAATAAAACCCAACAAATCTCCCCCTTGGCCTGAATTTCTGACAAAATAAATTTGTCCATCTTCTTCACATAATCTTCAACAACTTGCATCTCCTCTCCATAATCTCCTCCATCAAATCTATGTCTCGACACAGAGAACCTCTCTGAAACAATTTCTCCAACAGAATCTTCATTACTGTAAAAAAGGTTGCGGTTAGAACTACACCCACCAAGATGAGCACACATCTCTAACATGGCTCCATCATTGAACCATGGATCTGATACCACTTGTTATGACAAAAAATAAGCAGGTGTAATGCGGAAGCTAGCAAAGCAAACCTCGAAAGACTATGAGTAAAAAGGCAAATGAGAAATACACAAAAAGACACAAAGATTTAACGTAGTTTGATCAATCGACCTACATCCACAAAGGAGATGAGCAATCCACTATAACTATGAGAGTACAAAATATAGAGAGAAACAACCTCAACCAATTCACTCGGAATACAAGGAGGTTCACAAAATTCTCTCTATAACAGAAACTCTCAAAACCCTAGGACTACATTGTGAATGTTAATTAAGTTAGAAGGAACAAACCTATATTTATAGAGTCTTAAAACCTTTCCAATAAGAAAAGGACTACTAAAAATATTAAAACCTTTTCCTAAAAGGAAAACCTATTTATGATAAGAAATCAGGGCAAATAAACTCGAACAAATCTCCCCCCTTGGCCAGAATTTCTGACAAAATAATTTTTTTCACCTTCTTCACATAATCATTAGGATCTTGCATCTCTTCTCTATAATATTCTCCATCAAATCTATGTCTGGACACAGAGAACCTCTCTGAAACAATTTCTCCAACAAAAATCTTCATTACTGTCAAAAAAGTTGCGGCTAGAACTACACCCGCCTCTAACCTGGCTTCATCATTGAACCATGACTCTTATACCACTTGTTAGGACAAAAAATAAGCAGGTGTAATGCAGAACCTAGCAAAGAAAACCTCGAAAGACCACGTGAGATCTCTGCTTGAACGTAATCATTCTTGTTTTGGATCGTTTTGAGGGCTGTTCTAGATGGATGCACCACAAGACCTCTCGCGGATGCTTACATAAGCTACGGAACTCAATTGTTGGGCGCCTTAACTAAAGGAGCTAAACCGGAGGATCTCGAGTAATAAGACAAACGAGAAACACACCAAAAGAGATAGATTTAACGTGGTTCGGTCAATCGACCTACATCCACAAAGGAGATGAGAAATCCACTATATAAATATGAGAGTACAAAATATAGAGAGAAACAATCTCAACCAATTAACTCGGAATACAAGGAGGTTCACAAATTCTCCCCCATAACCGAAACTCTCAAAACCCTAGGACTACATTGTGAATGCTAATTAAGTTAGAAGGAACAAGCCTATATTTATAGAGTCTAAAAACATTTCCTATAAGAAAAGGACTACTCAAAATATTAAAACCTTTTCCTAAAAGGAAAACCTATTTATGGTAAGAAATCAGGGCAAAAAACCCCAACAAATCTCCCCCTTGGCCTGGATTTTTGACAAAAAAATATGTCCAAGGGGGAGATTTGTTGGGGTTTATTTGCCCTAATTTCTTACCATAAATAGGTTTTTCTTTTAGGAAAAGGTTTTAATATTTTCAGTAATCCTTTTCTTATATGAAAGGTTTTAAGACTCTATAAATTTATGCTTGTTCCTTCTAACTTAATTAGCATTCACAATGTAGTCCTAGGGTTTTGAGAGTTTCAGTTATAGAGGAGAATTTTGTGAACCTCCTTGTATTCCGAGCGAATTGGTTGAGGTTGTTTCTCTCTACATTTTGTACTCTCATAGTTATAGTGGATTGCTCATCTCCTTTGTGGATGTAGGTCGTTTGACAGAACCCCGCTAAATCTTTGTGTCTTTTGGTGTATTTCTCATTTGTTTTCTTACTCATGGTCTTTCGAGGTTTGCTTTGCTAGCTTCCACATTACACCTGCTTATTTTTGTTCCTAACAATTCTTACATCATATATAAATAGTGATCAAAATACGCAGAAAATCACTTCGTGGGAGGAGTTAGTCACCGCATTTAATATGCGCTTTTTCCCTCCCTCGAAGATGATGACTATTTGGGATAACATCTAAAGCTTCAAGCGTTTGAATGGAGAGCCTCTGCACGAAACTTGGTTCCGGTTTAAAAATTGGTGCTACAATGCCCAACCCATGGTCTACTTGATAATGTGTATTTTCAATACTTTTATCGGTGTCTAGACTCGGTAAACAAAGGTGTAGCTGACCAACTCTCGCCCAGAGGATTAATGCAGCAACCATATGCAGTAGCAGCTCAACTTCTTGATGGCATGACAACCATCAACAAGGCGTGGTACACCCGCGAAGACCAAGTCTCACCGGTCACATTTCAGCTATCCAAAGAACATGTTGAGAAAGATAATGAGAGAGACCAAAACATGGCCAATATCATGACGTAACTTGACATTTTATCCAAGCATGTCATGGGGGATGGAGCCTGGGGTGTCAATGCTATATGAATTGGAGGTGCAAATCCTAAGGAAATGAAGTTTGAAGCCATGTATGACGAGAAAGTGAATTTTCTAGCTAACCAAGGCGGGGGCTGCCGCTCAAACTACCCAACTCAAGGTGGTAATCAAGGATGGGTTAGAGATGAAGGTTGAAAGGATCGAGATCGTGAATGGAGGGACCGTAATCCAAATTGGAAGGATGGGGAGAAGGATAGATATGTGCCTCCCCACGAGCTCAGAAGCCCAATGATTCGGAAGGTGGTAGGTCTGAGGATATGGTCTCGCATATTCTAAACAAGGTTGAAGGGTCAGAAAAAATGCTAAAAGGTATTAAAGAAGACGTGTCTACCCTTAGACAGACTGTCACCTCTCATTTAGTTTCAATCAAATAGTTAGAGACCCAAATGGGTCATATCTCGTCTCATCTCAATCCGAGACAACAAGGGGGTTTGCCTAGTGATACTATGGCTAACCCCAAGAGTGAGGTCTGAAGGTTAACTTGCGTCGTGCCGCAACGTTAACTAAGGCGTTGTTTGGGAGGCAACCAAAAACCATTTACTCACCTTTTGTTATCTTGATAAAATAGTAGTGTGTTGTTTGCACCTATTGAGTAAGGAAAGTGCTTGAAAAGATATATGTGGGCGAGCAACAGTTCAGTTTTGCGAATCGCCGACAAGTTCGGCGTACCCAATCATTCCTACAATTTGACGTAATACATCTTAAAGGTTGAGCCTGTAAAACTTGGTGGAGTATGAATTTTGTTCGCGCATCGCCAATCCAATTGGCGATCTCGAAAATAACCACTTGCTCAACTGAACTGAAAACTCTATTACATTCGGTGTTATCGACTAACTTCGCCAAAATATCCGCCAGCGCTATTTTCTGAAGTCTATAAATACTAAACTTGTTATTAATTTTTAAGGGTTGAACATTTATTTTAATTTCCATAATAGAATAGTACTTTTAGGATATTTTCTCTCAAGTTTGGAGAGGGTTTTTGGGAGACTTGAAGAAAGAAGGATTTCATCTTCCCCAAGTTGAGAGTGGGTCTTCTCCATTCTTATTCCTTTGCTTAAATCAAGGTTTAATTTCTTATACCCATTTGATTTCACTATCCTTTTAGTTTTATTTTGTTATTTCTTGATGTGTGCCTAAAAAACCCCATTCTTGGGGTGTGATTTAGCAAATATGTGTTGATATTATTGTTGGGTCTTGCTTGCTGAAAGGCTAGATGTAGTTTAATGGTGATTTCACCTAGTGATTGTGGTTTAACCTAAAGGGTTTGTAGTTGCAAATACAAAGCCACCCATGTGTTTTCATCTTGCCCGAGAGGGAGGTCGCGAAACCAAGACCACTAGACTGATGGCCTAAGGAGTGGGTCGACATGAGGTTCAACCCAAGAGGGTGAGCCCTAGTCCCATATCCTAACACTCAGCTCGTGAGAGTGAGTGGGGTAAGGCGTAGGCTGGTCTTTATGCGGCAAATGGGTGTCTGAGAGGAACACATTTGAAACGGGGTAAGTTGCCCGAGAGGGAACTTATTTACATTTAAAGCTTAGCCTAGTCACTATTATCTTACAAATTTCCTTTCAAAAGCATGTACCCAACTACTTATCTCAACTTGTATTGCGGTCACACCCCAAGAATTGTTACTCATACTTGATTTTCTTGTTATTTTTGTTGTTTTTACAAATTGTGACAGCACCCCCAAATCAATATTTGACACTACTGTGTCAGCCCCTTTAATTTTACTATGTTTTTAATCGTTAATATCTCTAGCTACGACTAGTTAGAGCTAAATTTTATTTATCTATTAATTCTCAAAACCACTCCCTTGGGACACGACCCCAACCTTTAGTTGGGTTACTATACTATCGACGATCGTAGACACTCGAACCGTAGGTTAGTGTCGTTGGTCACGATAAGCATCAGTGTGCAGAGCTTTACTTACCATCGACGGTCCGTGGGTCCATCCACGGACCGTGAATGGTGTACGTTGACCCTCAAGTAAATCCTCAAAGTTCTAAGTGTCAGAGTGACCTATGGACCGGACCTACGGTCCGTAGTTCAACCCAAGGCCTGTTGACGGGGTCTCGTGGGTCCAAATTAGGGTTTTTGGAAACCCGACCCGAACCCCATTTTAATAAAAACCCCTCATTTTAAATTCATCCCCCACTACCCAAATTCCCTCCTAACCATTTCTAACCCCTCCAAAAACCAAAACTCCCATATTAATTCCCCATATCACTCCCCTCTCCCATAATTCTCCTCTTCTTTCCCATAGTTCTCTTCTTGTCTCCCAAAATCACCCTGTTTTACCCTCAGAAAAGATTTCTCGGTACGGGTTCGGTGTCAAAGGGCTAGCAAAAGATCTAAGAAGTTCATTGCATCACACCCTCACCCACTTCACTTTCTTGAAAGGTAAACGACTTCACCCTGACTTTGAATTCATTGTTCATCATTGTATTAAGAAGTCACGAAGTTGGAACTTGACCTTGGGTTGTTAGGATTGTTAATTTTAGAGTTCAATGTTGAATTGTATGCTAGAATAACCCTTGGTATGATGGTATGTGAGTATGTAGGTTATTAAAACTAACTGAATCAGGGAAAAGGGTCTAAATAGAAGTTTCGACATAGGGTTCCTAGTTTGATATGTTAAAAAGTCAAAATTGTGAGTAATCAAAACCCTAAGGATGACAAACTACCATATATTGTGTTGAAATGCATGATTAGACCTAGGTTGATTAATTGATTTGTTGAAATATTGTGTATAAAAAGAGGCACGTCTAAAACATGGCACTGACATGACCCAGGAGACCCTGTCCACGGACTGTAGGTCAATCTATGGATCGTAGGTCGGGTCCGTGGGTCTGTTGCACATGTAACTGTCACTAAGTGTGGAACCACGAAGGTGGAATACGGTCTGTCGTTCCATCAACGGACCGTTCTGTACATCTATGGTTCATATCAGAGACCCAACTTCTTGGAACTCTGACCTACGGAGGGACCCACGGACCATAGGTACCCACCGTAAGTGGACACTGCTGCTATTGTCCAAAGAAAATTTACTTTTTGTTTTTGTTCGGTTCTTGTTCTAAAAAATTTTCGAGTGTGTTATTGGCTTGTTTTGGTACTGACTAAGCTTCCACAGGTACCATGGCTCCCAAGAAAGCTCCGACCTATGCCGCTAAGGGAAAGTCAAAAAATTTCTCTCCTTCGCGACGCCTGATCATTAAGGAGAACACGGGGGACACTGGTTATATTCCTCCCACCACTAGGACCACCCCTACTACTCCTTGCACCATGAGGAACAGAGCACAACTGGTGATTCCCGACGTGGTTACTTCCCCCCTAGTCTGACGAGGAGGATACACCGATCGATTGGCTTAGAGTCCTAATCTAGCTCCAGCTCCGTATCCGGCTCTAGTTCTAATGGCGCCAACGCCTCATCTTCGGAGGCTGATAGTGCAGGTGATATTCCAGTGCCTCCAAACACAAATCATGCACTAGTTGTTGAAGAGCCAAATCGATGGTGTGTAAGTGGCCAGTATCAGATATACAGAGATTCCTGCATGCTAATTGAGAAGGACAGGATGGCTCGACTAGTCACTGAGAAGAACCAGGTTTTCAAAGGTAGCCTCCATACTGTGCCAGCCATCCACGACTTCTTCCAGAGGCATAGGTGTGAATGGATGGCCCATAGCCCAGGGTCCTTCAGTGAAGAGATAGTTAGGGAGTTCTATGCTTCTTACACCGCCACCCTCAGAGGATCGATCGAGAGATGGGCCAAGACTGCCGCCAAGTCTCCACTTGCGGCTACACTAGTGCGTGGGTATTTAGTCGAAATATCCAAGACCACTCTGCGCAGGTTCCTCTATGGTCCAGGCCACACTTTGCCTATAAACACGGCCGAGTTCGACTATCACATGGACATCGTTCGGAGTAAAGCATTTTAGAGAAATGCCGATCAGAGGGAGTCTTTTTTGCATTGGTTAGCCCGTCATCTTGCTATAGGCGGAGAGCACGTCAAGTGGGTCCACACCCCGAGTGTGGGTATCAAGAAGGTCACCCTGACATTTGTGACCAAATTCTTCTGGTTGTTGGTGCGAAACTATTTTTCCTCGACTTAGGCAGATAAAGTGCTTACATGGGATCAAGTAGTTATGGTTGCATCTAGAGTTGTTGGGTAGAAGGTCGACTTTGCAAACATGCTAATTGCAGAGATACTTGAGAGGGCCTTCAAGGCCACCACCACCCTACCTTTCCCATGCATCATCTTCCAGCTTTGCAGGGATGTTGGAGTGCCAATTTGGAACTGTGACCAGTTGCTTCAAGCGACCAAGACCCCAGATTTTAGCCTGATTCGGGATGAGGCCAATTTAGTTGCACCTCGCAGGGAGCCACATGTTGAGGTGCCACCATTGGGAGATGACCTAGTAGAAAATGTGGAGCAGATGCAGGGTGATGATCATTCCCCTCCAGCCACTACATAGAATGCCCCGGCTTCCCTATCTCCGGCCGCTAGTCAGGCCCCTATCTCCTCTAGAGCCACTCACTCCTCAGGTTCTGTTGTCGTGCCTCTGGCCAATGTCCAGATGTTGGAGGCCCAGATGGCCACGCTGCTCCACCATGTGAAGCCATGGATGTAGAGGTCGATAACTGAGTCTGAGGCACGAATGGAGAAAATTATGGACAGGAAGGTTCAAACCATTTACAAGCACCTGGATGCATTTGAGCTACACGTCTTAGAGAGGCCAGCCCCCACTATTGATGCTACCACTTTCCAGAAGGAGTTACCTCGTCTTTAGGCTGATTGATGCCCTCCTAGCTCCATAATAGATAGAGACTGAGTCTGCCCCCATGGCACCAATTGATGATACAATGTTGAGTGCCCATTTCGGAGAGGGTATGCCGCCACCAGATTCTTCCTGTCATGCTAGGAAGTGCCCCCGATCCAGTCGTACTTCTAATGACACTAAGGTTGGGAGAGCTCGCAAAAGGGAGCGCCAAGAGCTTGAGGCGGCCTGGAGAGAATCCATAGTTGAGTAGGAGATACGACAACAACGTACTAGGAAGATAGGTGTTGGTGCCTCTAGCAGTGTGGGCACTACTGATGGTGTGGGGAGTGTTTATGATAGCACTACTGAGGGTGCTGAGATGGTAGATGCGGGCATTACTGATGGTAAGTCGAGTGTTGATCCAGCGGGCTCCGAGAAATCGGACCCACCCGCTTGTTGAGAGGTCTTCAACGCATATGCGCCACAAGTTTGCTTCACCCAATCCTTTCATTTTTTCATATTGTGCATAGCGGACAATCACACTTCATTTTGTTGGAGGTGGGGTAAATGGATTGTGAGTTATAGGGTGAAGTCTGAGTAACCCAACTGATAATCCTCTCTTCGGGTTTTCTTGCGTGTGTTATTTTCCCCCAAGAGACTATTTTAATTTATGTTGAACTGACATACTTAAGAATGTATGTGTAGGAGTAAGTAGATAAACGAAAGCATGATGGCATAAAAAGCATAAGAAATGGGTCTTATTTGCCTAATTGTACTAAGTGTGGAAGAAAGCATGAAGGCAAATGTCTAGTGGGTTCTAATGCTAGTTTTTGTTATGGTAAGATGGATTACAAGATAAGATATTGTCCTTCGGTTGCTAAGAATGAGGGATATAATTATCGTAGGGCTCAACCCTATCCTTCATCCGGTCAAAGTGGTTTGGGTTCGAATGCTCCTAAGCAAAACAAGTTTTATGCTCTTTAGACTAGAGGTGAACAAGAGGGTTCTCCCGATGTGGTTACCGGTATGTTGAAAGTTTTCCAAATTGATATATATGCTTTACTTGATCCCGATGCTAATTTGTCTTTTTCGACGCCATATGTGGCTGTGAGATTTGATGTGTTTCCTGAAGTGTTATCAGAACCTTTTTTGTATCTACTCTTGGTGATTCTGTGTTGGTTGAGAGGGTTTATAGAAAGTATCCCATCTCCTAATCCCATAGGTTTACTTGGTATAGCTTGATATGCTAGATTTTGATGTCATCCTTGGGATTGAGGGATTGATTGGTTACACTCTTGTTATGCTTCTATTGATTGTAGAACTCATGTAGTTAAGTTTCAGTTCGCGAATGATGCTATGGAGAAAATGCAACTCATTAGAAATAGACTTAAGAGAGCTTAGAGTCTCTAGAAATCTTATGCAGATGTAAGGAGAAGGGAACTAGAGTTCAAGGTTGTTGATTGGGTTTTCCTAAAAGTGTCACCTATGAAAGGGGTGATGAGATTTTGCAAGAAGGGGAAGCCCAGTCCTAGATATGTAGGTCCTTACAAGATCTTGAAAAGGATTGGTAAACTGACTTATGAGTTAGAGTTACCAACAGAACTAGCAGTAGTGCATCCGGTTTTCCATAGTTTGTTGTTGAAGAAGTATATGGATGATCCGAAATCTATTGTGCCTTTGGAAAGTGAGTCTGTGAAGAATAGTCTCACTTATGAAGAGGTACCATTTGAAATCCTTGATCGTTAGGTTCGAAGGTTGAGAAACAATGAAGTCGCTTCAGTCAAGGTTTTGTGGAGGAGTCAGTCCGTAGATAGAGCTATTTGGGAAGCAGAAGCAGCCATGAAAGCCAAGTATCCTCACCTCTTTACTTACGATTCCATTCCAGCTTGAGGTAATAGTTCCCCTTCAGTTTTTCAGTCATTCATGCATAAATTCAGTCTTAGTGTTATGTTCTTTCAGTCTATACTTGCATTTTCAGCGTTATTGCATGTTCATGGAACTTAGTTCAGTCAGAAATAAGTTTCCAGTGTTTAGTGGTATGGTTCCTGCTCATCCCCTCCATTTCATCTAGTTAAGCCTTCATTCAAGGACAAATCTTCCCAAGGGGGAGTTATTGTAACACCTCGTAAACCAGACCTAGAGAAAAATTACAGAAAACTTACCTGAACCAGTGAACCACGGCTGGGTTCATGGACCGTGATAGGGTCCACGGCCCATTGACCTGCCCGTGGTCATGACTTGGACTTCACCAGGCCCAGACATCAGACCACGGGCACCTTCATAGTTCGTGATCTTGACGACGGGCCGTGGTGGCGTCTGTGACGTCTGGGCAGTAGCTCTCCTAGCCAATCTATTAGATCCCCACGCCCAAGTGAAGTCCACGAGGACCTTCACGGTCCGTGGTCCTTCACACGGGTCATGGGGTGGTCCGTGAAGGCTATCCAGCAGTCCCCTAGACCTAAGCCTCCAGACCTCAACCCAGTCAACAGTTTAAGTTAGGGGTCTTTCGGTCTTTTCCTATTTCATTGGACACCTAAACTACATCGTTTTAACCTTAAACTACATGGCTTTGGTCAGTTTTAGCCTAGAAACATAACTAGAACTTACCTAAGTCAATTCATTAATCAAAACATAGAAAAATTAGAGCGTAAGAGGAGAAAAGAGGTCAAGAACCCTAGGTCAAGAACGCAACAACATTTCATCAGTTCCAGCCATTGGTGGAATTCATCACCAAGTATGTGGGATTTCACTAGTGGGTTCCTTTTGCCTATTCGGTCCTAGAATTCAGTTAGATTTTTTGATTCCTTATTAATAACTAGACCTACGGTTTCTAGAACTTCAACAGTTTATCATGAATTAGTTATTTACATGTTCAAAATCAGATTATCGTGTTATTACTTCGTTTCTTGCATGAATTTTAGAACCCTAGCTATGTACTTCTTTAGTTCTTGAATTACACATGCTAGGTCAAATATTTCAGTTATTTCAGATATACATGCCTCAATCTCTTTGAATGTGACATTATCAGTTTATTAATGTGCATTCTCAGTTTGCATATCAGTTTGAGCTATCTAGTATATTACAAAAATTTAGTCTTAATATGTTAATCATTTAATCTATTGGGAATAGCATAATACCGAGTTGGACTAGGGTCAGTCACCCATATAGTCCTAGAACTACGAGCCACGTAGGTTGTAAGTCCCCTATGTGGGCATCATTTTAGTGATCACGCCAGCATACGTCTACACCTTTGGCCGGGTGTAGTGGGTCCTCTCAATGGGGCGAATACATCGGACTCCACATTTAGCTCATGTGGTTTTATGTCGGTTATTAGTAGATCCCACAGTTCAGTCAGACTCATTTGCATTGATCACATTTCAGCACAATCAGTATGGTGTATCAGCATTTTATAAGTGTGGTCTTTGGATTCAGTTAGTTCAGCATTCAGTATCTATATCATGTTCAGTTTATATCTTTGCTTTATTGCTTGTTCAGTTATATGTTATTTCAGCTTTACTCTATCCTGCATGCTCAGTACCTCTCAAGTACTGATGCATACTCTACGCTACATCTTCTCGTGATATAGGTTCAGGTTCTCAGCTTCCAAATCACGCATAGATCGGTTCCCGATCTCTAGCTCAGCAGCATCAGCGGTGAGTCGTCATTCTCCAAGGACAATAGTCATGTTATTTACTTCAGTATTTCAGTCTTTTAGTTCAGTTCTTGCTAGATTTAGCTGGGGGCATGTCCCAACACTTCTAGTCAGTTAGAGGCCATTATTAGACATAGTTAGATTCAGCTTAGAATTTGAGTTTGATATTTCTCTTGTATTAGACTCTCAGATTTGATATATTCAGTTTTAGAATGGATATTCCCCATCACTTTCATTTTCATGATAATTAAGCTTCCGCATCAGTTATTGTTATTCTTAGTATGCTCATGTCATGCCAGCAGGGTTAGCTTGGGGTCACTTGTGATCCTAGGTCCCGTGTCCGCGTCTCCGGGGTAGCTCGGGGCGTGACAACCCTCAGCCCAGTTACAAGCCTTGAAAGACTTTAATGATCTTGCATAAGCCGAATGATGTTGTTGATCATAAAATGCGGGCAAACCTATGGGTAAAATCATGCATGTGTTTATCATTGAGAGTGTGAGAGTTGATTTTGATTCCTTAGATTGAAATCTTTGATTGGCTTTGTGAGAGCATAAAATCATTCTTGATGTGAGGGCATTCAAATACTTTTGTTGAGCATGAATTTGCATTTGAGGTGAGCATTGTGAGCTTGAACTCTATTTGATGATGACTAGTCATAGTTTGAGACTTTTAGTGCACAATTGAACACTGCATGTGTAGATTGAACCTCATGTGCATTAATGTTGAGTCTCAAGTAGCACTATTTGTAGACATCCCTGTTGGCCTAATTGATCTTTTGCTTTACTTGAGGAAAAACAAAAGTTTATGTTGGGGTGTTGATGAGTAAGGGATTTTGACTCATTTAGGGCTTCTTATTCAAGGATTTAGTGTCCTCAATGCATATTTTACGCTCATAATTGATGTTAATATGTTGATGTGTAGCAATGAAGGCTCAAGAGTGAGGCAAGGACATTATGAAGCAACAAGCCTGACTTACTTCACCGAGTTGACTCCGTGCTTAAATTCTGGGAACGTATAAATACAATTTTGAAAGAAGAAAAGGAGTTCACACACTATTTACCTCTGGGTTTTTGATTTTATACATTCTACAACATTATTGTAATATTTTGAGTAGAGATTTAGAGATTGTGATATTTTTTAACTTCAATTGCAGATCGTTAACAAATTAGATGGAAAACTTCATTGGTAACGATTTCTTGTTTTTCACTATGCTTGGCTAAAACCCCTTTCCTTATGGGTGTGATTTTGTAGTTGAATGCATTAATTAGCTAATGGGTGTGGTTAGTTACTGATTTTAATGTTGTTTTGAAGTGGGTACAATTAATTGTTCATGTTTTAACTAAGGAATTGTAGTTGCAAATGCAATTCTAGCTTAGTTCTCTATTCTTGCTTGAGAAAGAGGTAATATAGTAGAATTATTAATTGATAAATGTATTGATTGCATCTTTAAGAATCTAGCTTGAGAAAGTAGGTTTGATTGCGTCTTTACTAATCCAGCTTGAAAGAGTGGATTAATTAAGGATTGGGTTGTGTTATGTGAATTGAGGTTCAAAATAACTCACTTGATACACAATAGTTGATTGAGAAATGACAATTGCACTCAAAACCTATCTTACCCATTGAACTTCAATACCTTTGAGTAACTAGTAATCATTCATTACGCGAAATTAGCATTCAACTTATGACACTCCTAAGGTCGAATCTCTACTTGTTTACTTCCCATGTAAGTTGTCTTAAATTGGTTACCCAAATCCCCCATTTGATATTAATCATTGAAACTTTGAAAGTTGTTCTAATGTTGCGAAAGTGTCATCTCTACAAACAATTAGGACACATCTTTACTTCTTGATCAGATCCTTTACTGTATCACACTCTGTGGGATCGACCCCCACTCTTAGTTGGGTTTATACTTGTTAGTGACTGCCTACACTTAGAATTGGATGAAGTGTAGTTGAGCGTTATCAAAAATGAAGACTCGACAAGATCATGAGGGATCCCTAGATGCGGCAATTGGTAGGTTATGGTTTTTAAGCTTGTGGTTATGCATTATTTGATGTTGGGTTTTTCGTTGGCTATGGTAAGACTCCATGTATGATTATTTTGTTGGAAGTCGACCTCGAAATCCTTGTGGAAACTTCATAAGTGTTTACTTGTTTCAAAGGTTCCGTGGTAGGTAAGACTTTTATGTTATGCTTGGGTAGGGGGAGATGGATTTAAAAGAGTTAGTGAGGTTTTCTCACAAGGGGGAGATGGTGTGCTTCATGGTTGATATACGAGAGTATAACTATGTGGAATTTGGAAGATTTCCATGTTATGGTTTTCTTTATGATGGTTCGAAGGCGGTGAGATGTCATAGTATCCTCATATATTTTTCTTCTATCTACAGGTCTGGCTTGAGGACTTGGTCCCTCATAGATCACTGACTTCACGTATCAGGACACTACTTCGGTTCAAGTGCCAACGATCACGTGTAGTGATATAACCCAACCAAGGATTGGGATCATTCTCACAGGGAGTGGTTTTGAGAATTAATAGAAAAGTAAAACCAATCTCTAATCAATCATAGCTATAAACATTATCGAATAAAAACATACTAAATCTAGGGTGTGACGCAAGTGTCAATTATCAATGGGGGTTTGTAGTAGCTAATCAACGAAAATGACAAAAATATAAGGAAATGAGATAGGGAGATGGGATTCTTGGGATGTGATAGGAATATGGGATACAAGACACTATCAGGTAGATGTTATTGATAGTACATCGCTGAATATTTGTAACTAGGCTAGACTTTAGTGGGGGTAAATTCTCTCTCGAGCAACTTACCCCGAATCAAATCGGTTTCTCTCGAACACTGAGTTGTCATATTTAAGCTCAGCCTCCGCCTTAGGCCATTCACTCTATCGAGCTGAAAGTGTGGGATAGGGCCTAGGATTCACTCTCTCGAGCTGAACCCACGACGACCCAATAACCAACAATTTAGTAGTCTTAGTTTTAAAACCTCTCTCTCGAGCAAGCCAAAAATACTAAGATGAAATCGTATTTGCAACTACAATCTCATTAAGTTAAAACACAACTACTAAAAGAAATCACATTTGAACAGCGAATATACCAACAATAAGCAACACCCAACATTAAATTTAACCCATATTCACAAAATCACACCCTAAGAATTGGGGTTTTAGCTAGACATGAAAAAGAGATAGAAATCGATACCAACAAGTGTTTCCATCAAGTGGGTACGATGAATAAAGTCTTTATACACGTCAATGATGAAGATTCTTTGAGACCCACTTCCAATTTCTTGGAATTTAAAATCTTCAAGTTCAATCACAATGTCTCCGAAAACTCTAAGAACTAAAACTGAAAAATATTCTCCAAAATAAAATCTCTCTAAAGTCTGATGTCTGATACTAAGCTAACATTTTAAACAAGTATTTATAGTGTTTGAAAATTTGTGTTGTGAAGGACCATTTGGCGATCCGCCCTTTGGTCTAGTGTATCGCCTTCCTGTTTTTGCCTTCAGCATTCTCGCGTTTTGAGGCATTGGGCGATAGAGTGCTGCTTCGCGAAACTACTCGGCAACGTGCCGACTGCTTCTTTTCATCGCAGACTTGACCTTTTCCTTCAAGGCTCAGCATATTGGAACATTCGGCTAGATTTAGGACCTTTCGGCGACTCGCCTAATGGATTAGGCTATCCTCAGGGCGTCCTTTCTCCGTTCTTTCAACCACTTTGTTACTTTTTGTTTGATAGCATCCATGCTTTGTCTCTCAATCCAAATACCTGAAACTTAAGGATTTGCATCAGTTATTGAGACACAATATGCATTTAAGGACACTAATTCTATTAAAATATAGCCCTAGATGAGTCCAAATTATGGACTCATCAACACCCCCAACTTAAACTTTCGCTTGTCCTCAAGTAAAACTCAAGTTCGGCTGTTCAAGAAAGATGTGTCAAACAGTGCTACACAAGACTCAATCATGAATGTACACACAAGACACAACTTACTCATTAAGGGCTTTGTTTTGATAGTTTTAGTGACCTCAAATGCCTAATTTATGCTATAAATTGATGTTAAAGCCTTGATTTTCAGGTATGTGAGCTAAGGAACAAGGTAAGGACACTAACAGGCAAAAATGAGCATAAGCTGAAGAAGTGAAGAAAAGTGATCCTGGTGATCGCCAAGACTACTCAGCGACTCGCCGAGTGGCTCTTCAGCCCGCCTAAAGTTCCAATTTGTCAGCCCTGAGGGAAGAAACCAAGTCGGCTACAAAAATGGGCAGTCGGCGAATCACCGATCGATTCCGCGATGACAATATGGATTGCCCAAAGTTTCAGGACTAGGGGATGCTGAGAACCAATGCATAATGGCAATGAAGGAGATCAAAGGGCGGATCGCCTAACCTCTCGGCGAGCCCGACTTATTTTGCCCAATGGCCTTTTAGGCTAAATTTTGGGCAACTATAAATTGAATTTTGAACTATAAATTTAGTATCTTGCTATCATTGAGTAGAGTTTTCTTTTGAGTTTTAGAGTTCCATTGTAATCTTTGAAGCTTTTTTAGGCTCAATTTTGAGGATTTGCAAGTGGGTTTCTAAATTACTTCAATTTGGACCATTGTAAAGACTTGAGAGCATTTATCCAAATCATGGCGAATATATTTGGTAATCGTTTCCCTATTTTTATGATGTGTGGCTAAAACCCCAATTCTTGGGGTGTGATTATGTGATTATAGGTTGAATTAGCATATGGGTATTGTTAATTACTAATTTAAATGCTATATTGAAGTGGGCTTAATCATTAGTTGTATTTTAATATTTGAGTTGTAGTTGCAAATGTAGTTCTAATTTTGAGTTCTTAGCTTTCTTGAGAGAAGTTTTTGAACCAAAGCTTTTGATTAATGATTTGTTGGGATTGGGTTGATATGGGTTAAACTCGAGAGAGTGAATCCTAAACCTAGTCCTACACATCTTGCTCGAGAGAGAGGATGTATTAAGGTTGTGGGCAGTTGTTATTTGTTAAGCTTGTTGATGTTCGAAAGAAATCACTTGAAATGTGATAGTTGTCTATAATCGATCACATCCCGAGAATTTTTCTCTTTATTGTTATTTCATTGTTGTTTGATTGCGTTGTACTTGCTAATTGCAAGCCAAAACCCCCATCTTACATTTGTTGTCACCCCTTTGGACTTGTTTTCATGTCTTTTTTCAATAATTTAATAACTAAACTTGGACACGTACAGCTCCCTGTGGGTTTGACCCCAACTCTTTGTTGGGTTTTATACTGCTTAACGATCATTTGCACCTAGAATTGGATGAGGTGTGCTTGAAACGTTAATCACCTATACGCCATGTTATGCCTAGGGTATACTTTTGGTCGTGACATATTAACACAATGATTTATTTAAATAAAGAATCTATAATATTAACTAAAATGAAATAAATAGCCTTTACAAGGGATTAGATAAAGTATTATAACTCAACCACATAGTTAATAGTATATCCCATCAATCTCCCACTTAAACTTATAACCATGGTTTCACAACTTTAACACCCATTTCTTCTACATGCTTATCAAATCCCTTCTGAGGTAAGCCTTTAGTAAATGGGTCCACCAAGTTCTTTGATTCAATATTCAAAACTCTCACATCACCCTTTTGAGTTATGTCACGAATCAAGTGGTATTTCCTCTCAATATGTTTACTCCTCTTATGGCTTTGAGGTTATTTCGAATATGTTATTGCACCACTATTGTCACAATACAGTGTAATTGGTGCTTCAACAGAAGGAACCACTCCAAGCTCTTTCAGAAAATTTCCGAGCCAAAGAGCCTCTTTAGCAGCTATATATTTAGCTTCCATGGTAGAATCAACAACACATGATTGCTTGATGCTCCTCTAAACTATGGCTCTACCTCTCATAATAAATAGATATCCCGAGGTAGATTTTCTAAAATCACTATCTAATTGGATATTTGAATCTATATACCTAATAGGTACAACATTTCCAGGGTGGAAAACAAGCATGTAATCGCTACTCTTTTTTAGGTATTTGATTATATGGTTAAATGTAGTCCAATGTTCTTGCCCAGGATTATACTAAAATCTGCTAACCATGCCTACAACAAAACAGCTATCTTCTCTAGTGCACAACATAACATACATAAGACTCCCTACCGCAGAAGCATAAGGGATCGCCTTCATCCTCTCTATCTCATCGGTCGTTTTTTGCTACTTATCCTTTTATAAAATAATTCCATGTCTAAAAGGAAGAAATTCCTTTTTGGAATTTTGCATGCTAACCTTGCAACAATAATGTCAACATAAAGTGCTTGAGATAAGTCTAATATCCTTTGTTTGCGATCTCGCATAAGCTTAATCCCGAGGATGCGAGCCACTTCCCGCAAGTCTATCATATGAAAACAAGACAACCACTCTTTCATTGAATTCAACATACTCACATTATTTCCTATGAGCAAGATGTCATCTACGTACAAAATCAAAAATGCTATACTATCTCTCTCCCATTCCTTATAGATGCATGATTCATTTTCAAACTAATTAAAACCAAAAGTCATAATTGAATTGTCAAAACAAATGTTCCATGTGTGAGATGTCTGTTTCAATCCATAAATGGGTCTCTTAAGTTTACAAAACTTGATTTCATTGCCACTTTCCATGTGACCTTTTGGTTGTGCAATATAGATGCACTCATCAAAACTTCCATTTAGGAAAGTCGTCTTGACATCCATTTTCCAAATCTCATAATTGTAATGAGCATAAATGGATAACAAAATCCTAATAGATCTAAGCATGGCTATAGGTGAAATTTTTTCCTCATAATCAATTCCTTCTTTTTGAGTAAATCCTTTCGCACAAGCTGAGCCTTAATTTTTTTTATTTTTCCATCCACGTGTCTCTTTTTCTTGTAAATCCACTTACAACCAATAGTCTTGACACCTCTATGTGGTTCTACAAGATCAAAGACTTGGTTTGAGTACATAGACTCTATTTCGTATTTCATAGCAACAATCTACAATTAAGCATCTTTATCATGTAGTGCTTCAGTGTAATTTAATTGTTCTATATTAGTCTCTTCAGGGATTCTATTATATGATTCTTCCAAGAGAATAAACCGTTCAGATTTTATAATAACTCTCTCACTACGACGACTAGCCACTACATGATTTGCTACATCTTGAACTAAATTTTAAAATACTGAACTACTTCCTCCACAATTGCAGGTTGCACGACATTACTCCCACTACTTTGTGGTATTGAAATGTCTTGAGTTTGACCTTGAGCCAACTCTTGAGAAACCTCTTGAGCAACCTCGTGCCTATTGACATTTCTCCTACTACGTGAACGCAATGGCATGTCAACAATTGTTTTAGGAATGTGTTCTAATGTATCATTGGTAATTATTCTTTTGCTTGGTTCCTATAAAATAAGTTTATTTCTAGGAACATGGTTACTTAAATATTCCTGTTGTAGAAACTTGGCTTTTGTTGAGACAATTACCTTTTGTTCTGTAGGACTATAAAATAAACCACTTTTCATGTCTTTAGGATATCCAATAAAAATGCAAACTTCTGTTCTAGATTCCAACTTATCATTTTTTCCTTTTAGCACATGTGTTGGAAAACCCCAAACTCAAATATGCCATAGACTAGGCTTGCGCTCGTTCCACAATTCAAATGTAGTTAAAGGAACTGATTTTAAAGGCACCAAGTTCAGAATATAATTTGCAGTTTCTAATGCAAATCCCCAAAACTTAATAGGCAAATTCGAATAACTCAACATTGATCTAACCATTTCCAAAAGAGTTATATTTCTTCTTTCTGCCACACCATTTTGTTCTGTTGTTCCTCGGGGAGAATATTTATATGTACTTCTTGATTCTATGAAGTACATAATAAATTCCATAGAAAGTTATTCACCACCACAATCAGATCACAATGTATGGATACGTTTACCATGTCGCTTCTCTGTTTCTATCTTATATTCTTTAAATTTCTCAAAGCATTCAGATTTACATCAAAAAATATAAATGTATCCATATTTTGAGTAGTCGACTGTGAAAGTCAAAAAATACTAAAAACCATCTCTTGCTTGTATATTCATAGAACCACAGAAATAAGAATGAATTAATTCTAGCTTATTAGCGACTTTATTTCATTTGGAAGGGAAAGGTTTGTTTGACATTTTGCTTTCTAAATAGGATTCACAGGTATGTAGTGCCTCCACTTTCAATGAAGTCAAAGTTCCATCAGAAACAAACCTCAAAATCCTATTAATATTGCTATGACAGACATAAGTCCCATAAATAAGTTTAACTCAATTCGAAAATATACTTTGTTTTATGAGATACATAAATGTTATTCAATTCTATTTGTTGTAGACTGTTATGGGAGACTTCAAATAGAAACAACTCATGTACTTTAGGAGCACTACGGATAAAAAAAAATATTATACTTAATAACCACAAAATTATTTGCAAAGTAAACAGTATAACCAGCATCTATTATTTTTGAAACAAAAATTGAATTCCTTCTTATCAAAAGTACATATAGAACATTATTCAAAGTTAGAATTCTGGAACTATTGAATTTAAAACAGACATTTCCTATATCTAGGGCAGGTGTTGGTCCTAAAATAGCTTTAAAAACACAAACTTCATTCTTACTTAGGATCCGCGTCTCCTAAAACCCCAACAAAGAACTGTAGACATGATCAGTGGCTCCTAAATCTACAGTCCATAACTATGTAGAAATAGCCACTAAATAGGTTTCAACGACATTTGAATAAGAATTACCTTTATCCTTCATTTTAGCTTGATAGTCGAGACATTCTTCTTGTGGTGCCCTGGCTTCTTGCAATGGTAGCACTTGGCCTTAGGCTTAGCCACACCATCTCTAGCACCTCCAAGTGTTTACAATCTTGTAGGGCTTCTTCTTATTCTTTAGTGTTTTTGCCGGCTTAGAAGATGAAGCCACAAATTTGTCCACCGTGAATGTCATAGAGGGAAGAGCTTGTAGCTTGATGATGCATTATGCCATTGTCAGCTCATTCAACAATTTTACAAGAGACAAGTACATCTTGTTCATGTTATAATTCAAGCGAAACTTCTAAAAATTGTCCAGTAGAGTATGCAGGACCATCTTAACTTGAGACTCATTATCAATGGCAGCACCTAGTATCTCCAACTCATTCAGAAAGTTACTCATATTCAGCACATGCTCCCTTATAGACGATCCTTCAGCCATTTTCGTGGTCAACATGGCTTTCATGGTTGTCTACTTTGCAACATGAGTTTTCTCTCCGAACATCTCTTTGAGTGATTCAAGCACATCGTAAGCAGATGTCATGGACTTATACTGATGTTGTAAGACATCAGCCATTGAGGCAAGACCATAGCATCTTGCCATCTCATTAGCCTTGATCTACTTATCAGCTTTGATCTGATTTTCAGTTGCATTTGCTAGTTTAATGGGGCACTCCTCAACCAAGACATACTTATAACCCTCATAAGTAAGAACAATGTCTAGGTTTCATTTCCAGATAATTAGGACCATCCAGTTTATTTTAGTTCAGGATAGAGGATAAGGGATTGAAGTGAGACATAGTTTATCTGAGAGATAGAAAATAAAATAGATCATTACACTTGCTAATAAAAACAGCAACATACACAAAAAATCATGCAAATGAAATGTTAGGTTTGTTAGGGAAACTTAACTATTCAAGCAAATATATGTGTACTTTCAGATATAACTACTTTTTAAAAATAGGCCCAACTCAGCTAGAGAGTAGTCTATTATGTTTAATTAGTTATATCTATTTCACATAATCTATTGTTCATTGATTGAACATGTAACTTAGTTGGAAAGTTAATACAAGTCATCAATACAAAAGACTACAATGTCGGCATTATAACATACAAATTTATCTAATGGGAAAGAAGATCTCTGTCAACATATAAACTCATATATTTACTGTAAAATATCATTTAAAACCATAAAGGATGAACCCTAAAATCACTAGTTTGCTAGAATTTGTTTTTTTCAGAATTTTTTATTTTTCAGAAAACATAAAAATTTCCATAACCCCATCAAAACGGCTTTGAATGACAAAACAACGGCCTTAATAACAACAAAGTTGTGGGTACTTCTCAGTGGGTCGTTTCCAATGAACCAACTGAAATTCAGATCAATCGGAGTTCGTCAAAAATTTAAAAACTCTAACACCGACCAAACTAACAATCATTTACAGGGTTGTTTGCAAAGGTCATCAGTGCTTTTGAACCATAAAAAACAAAGATTCTAGAAATCAACAAAAATATCAAAGTTCATCATGAAATTTTCATTCTTTTTACAATAATAGTTATATGTAAGAAGACTCGTGATACCAATTGTTAGAGTATATAAATCATATACGCATCAAAAGAATAAATCAAGATCATGAATTACATAATAACATATAATATAAACCAAGAAATACTTGAAATCATTATTCACTAACCTGTTGAAGGTTTTGCAGAACTTGTTTAAGCTTGATGAATCCAGAACTCTGGCCTTCTATCACTTCCTCACTAATTCTTTTCAACCAGTAGTTTGTGTGGGAAAATATTTTCATAAAATATTGATCCTCCTCGCTGCCCCCAACCAGCCCTTTTTATCCCAACTCTTTGTTGAAGAGGGGAAGGGAAAAGTTTTTCAAACGTCTCATCAATTAGGAGTCACTAATTGCCATTAAAAACAATCAATAGAAAATAAAATCATGTGTTTTTATTCTTTTCCATAAAGGAAATATTAAGCAAACTATTAGGTAATAAAATTTCATCTAAGATGAGCAAAAAAAAATTGCTTCTTAAATAAATTATATAAACCCAATAACTCAATTTTTGCAGAAGATCAGTAGAGATTACTTCTTCTTTTGGAACACTTGTTTTCTTCTTTTCATTCCTGGTTATTTAGTCAGGCATAATAGAGACCGTAGACTTATTAACTGAGGGTTCTAATTACAATATTAATTTCCAAAAGAATGAATTAATCATATTGTAATAAATTATAAATTATTCCACTAAAATTATGTAATTGCACTCCTCAATTTATTTTCAAAATCCAGCATTACAACTTATTTAACTCCCTATGTTAGAATTACGGACTCTAATCACTTCAATTCAATTTTCTAAATAATTTAATTTATTGACTGATTTAATACGTAATTATTATACTGAACTTTTTTCACATTACAAATACAAAATCCACCTGCACGGTTTTCACGTGAAAACTTAAGTATACATAGAGGGGTATCTTCTATCTCAAGTCCGACACATAGTTCTATCAACTAAGTATGATTTCACTAATGTGATTTGTCATTACTCAATCTATTAGTAATATATTGACTCACAATAGAGGCTCACTTTTTAATAGATTAAAATAATAAATCAAACAACATATATCATAATAAGTATATAAAAATCACCTTTCTCGTATCACCTCCTATGGTGAAGAAGATTAGTGAAGTAGCCTTTCTTACTGGACAACCATTAGGTTACTACGGTTCATGGTCACTATTCTCGCTGTCCCATCACTATATAGTGTGGTTGGCGACGCTTTGTAATCAAGGGCGAGAAGGAAGTTCATTGACAGACTGAAGACAAGCCGATTTGACTGTTCGACAGCTACCGTAGTACAGATAATGGACTAGAGAAGTTGTTTATAAATATTCAGAACATAAACAAACATCTCTAATTGGTTAGTTCAATACACAGAAAATGTACTAGCACAAGAAGTTGTAATATAACCATTCCCATAACTAAGATCGAATTATATTTAATCTTGCGCTACAATCATCAAGATGTTTGTCCAACTTCATCTTTGACTGTGAGCATCTAATTTATAACTTATAAGAACAAATAATTTTAGTCTTCCATGTATGAGTTAAATAACTCCATACACAAAAATTGTCTACTATAAAAATAATTGACACACATATTAACACAATGATCTATTTATATAAAGACTTTATTATATTAACTAAGATTAAATAAATAGCCTTTACAAGATATTAGATAAAATACTATGACTCAACCATGTGGTTAATAGTATATCCCATCACCTTTAGCTATGCACTTCAAATTGAGCACGAAGCATTGTCCTTTCCCTGATGCTTAGAAGGAAGATATGAAAAGGGTTCCCTATGTTTCAGCCATTGGTACTTTGATTTACGCAATAGTGTGTACAAGACCATACATTGCTCATGATTTTGGTATTGTTGGTCATTTTGATTCCAATCCAAGAAGAGAACATTGGAATTCTGTGAAGTAGATTATGAGGTATCTGTTGTTCATCTTGTATTTTTAAGATACTTGGAACAAAACTTTGAAGAACTTGGTAAGAAATAACAAAGTTTAAAGAGTATTTTCAAACTAGAAAATTAAAACTAGTAGAGAAAATAGAATCAGAAACAGATTAGAAACAATATAAAAATATTTTTCTCAAAGAAAGAAAATCGATCCCACTGAATGCACAATATCCCCTTAAGGAAATTATTCCCCTCAAGTACCCGAGGTTAATGGAATATATCCTCCCAGGATAGAACGATCTTACTCACTGGTGCATCGGTACCTAAAACCACGGTGTCAGCGAACCATTCAACGGCAGTTAAGTACACTTAGAATACTAGATTTAGTAGTAGTATAAGAAGTCCAGAAAAAATTGTTTTTTTCTAAAATGAGAGGAAATCCCTCAATTTATAATAAACAAAGGGTAGTGTGAAAAGGTTCTTATTGTGCCTTACCAGAAAGGTCACAAACCTTTGGAAAAGTTACAATCTTTCGGAAAGGTCACAACCTTTAATAAAAGTCACAACTTTTCATAAAAGTCACAACTTTTCATAAAAGTCACAACTCTTCGTAAAAGTCGCAACTTTTCATAAAAGTCACAACTATTCATAAAAGTCGCAACTCTTCATTTTCCATTCACACCTTTTAAAACTGAACAATCCCCCGCATGAATGGGGAATGACTCCAAGACAAAGAAACGGACAAGTATGTGTACTTTACAAGCAAGAATTAATTGCATCTGGATAAGTAGGTTTCCCCTTGGACTTTCTATAGTGAACATATGTCAGATATACTCTGTCAATCGATAGATGCGATATCTTTTGAACCGTCGAGCTTTAATGTATACCTACACACCCATATGTCACACAATTAACCCATTACCATTTATGGTTCTTACAATTGTGTTCATTTCAGTCATGAACACCTCCTGATTTCATGAGTGTATAAAGAGATGGTCTTTTGACAATCATCCTCTTTGAAGCGGCTTACACTTCACACTCACATAGGTGATTTATAAATGTGTTATCGCGTAGATACACTATTTGGTCAAATCTGCCAAACTTAGCAAATCATTAGAAACTTTAAGCTTTGTTAACTCATTAATAAACCTTAATGTTGTATCCTTGTTCCTGAGCATTGTCTTCATCATGGGAATGGATTGAGTTGGTTGACAATGCCAAACCATCAGTTACAACTTTGTTTTTCTCCTTGAATCTAGCTCTTGGGATATCCAGTCTGCTAGATAGAGTTAACCCATTCCCTTATATGATCTTTCAACTTTCTCTCTAGTTAGGCCTTTTTGTAAGTGGATCCAACATATTATCCTTTGACTTTACATAGTCAACTGTGATAATTCCACTAGAGAGTAGTGTTTTAACGGTATCATAGCTATGTCCTATATGACGAGACTTTCTGTTATACATCATGCTACATGCCCTACCTATTGAATCTTGACTATCAAAGAGTATGCATACTGATGCCAAAAGTTTGGGCCAAAAAGAATATGTATCAAGAAATTCCGGAGTCTTTCAACTTGTTCATCGGCCTTATCTAGAGCACCTAGCTCAAAGATCATTGTAGAGCTAGCGATACATGTCTTTTTGGAAGATTTCCAAGAGATTGCTCCTCCACCAAGAGTAAATACATATCCACTCGTGGATTTTACTTCATTTGATCCCAGTGATCGAATTTGCATCACTATATCTTTTCAATGTTGTAGGATATTTGTATAATGCAAGACATAGTTTTGAGTATGTTTTAAATACCCCAAAATTCTTTTCATTGTCATCCAATGAGTTTGATTGAGATTATTCGTGAACCGACCCAGTTTATTAATAGCACATGTTATATCTAATCGCGTACACTTACTGATATACATCATACTTCCCAATACTCTAGCATAATCCATTTGTGAGTCCTTTCACCTTCATTCTTTTGAAGTGCAAAGCTCACATTATTGGAGTCTTGACAATATTAAAATCCAAATATTTGAACTAGTCAAGTACCTTTTCAATGTAATGAGACCGTGACAATGCTAAACATCTTAGAGTTCTAAGGATTCTTATACCTAAGATCACATTAGCAACTCCACAATATTTCATATCAAAGTTGCATTCTAGCAAATGTTTAGTAGCATTTATGTCATTAGTGTCTCTACTGATGATCAACATATCACCAATATACAAACAAACAATGACCTTGTGATTTTAATGTAAACACATATATCACTTCCATCATTCTGAAATCCATTTACCAACATAGTTTGGTCAAATTTCTTATGTCATTGTTTGGGTGCTTGTTTTAGTCCATAAAGTGACTTAACAAGTTAGCACGCTTTCTTTCTTTACCAGGAACCACAAAACTCTCGGGTTGTTCCATGTAAATTTCTTCCTCTAATTCTCCATTAAAGAAAGTTATTTGCACATTCATTTGATGAATTTGGAGGTCATATACCACAGGTAACACAATTAACATCCAAATGAATGTAGTTCTAGTTACTGGCGAGTATGTGTCGACAAAATTAAAACCTTATTTTTGTCTACAACCTTTGACAAAAAGTCTTGCTTTGTATTTGTCAATAGTTCCATCGACTTTCATTTTCCTTCTGAAGATTCACTTTGAACCCAAAGGTTTATTTTTTGGAAGAAAACCAATTAACTTCCAATATGGTTGCTCAAGATTGAATGAATCTCACTATTGACACCATCTTTCCAAACGGATGAGTCTACAGAAGACACAAGAAATGTTACAAAATCATATTCGAAGGAAGTAGATGTCCTTTGACATTTCTTAGGCCTCTGAATCTCTTTATTAAGTACATTCTCCTCTTTTCTTTCCAAGGTTTTTTAGACCCTTCACTAGACTACTCAAGTCTAATTTTACAATCCACAGTCATAGGTCCCATTTTAATCGTTTTAGGAATAGGAACTTGGACTTTGGCTAGACACCCCCCACACTTTGAAATATTTCAAGTTGGATTTCCTTCCTTTCCATTTCTCATATGGAATAGATCGTGTCTTGAACAAACAAAACTTTTTATTGCTTTCTTTCTGAAAAGACAACTTTTTGTTGTTCCCTTTTGCTGTAAGGATAGCTTCTCCACACAAGTTTTGTGGTAACCTGAACTTATAAGTAATGTAGCCATCATTTACTCCAAAGTTCAATTTTTTTCCATTCTGCAATTTCATTAGATTGAGGTGAATAGGGTAGTAGTTTGATGGATAAATCCATTTTCCAAACATATTTCTGCAAAAGGAGATTTATGATCTTCATCCCTATCACTTCTTATCTTTTTCCCATCTGATTTTCAACTTCAATATTATATTGTCTAGACATTTTTTTTTTGCTTCATCCTTACCATTCAGCAAATAGACATAGTCATTTCTAATGCAATTGTCAATGAAAGTTATGATATACATTTTCCCACCACGAGATGGTCTTGACTTCATATCTCAAATGTCAATGTAAATCAACTCTAAGGGATTAGAATTTCTTTCAACAAATTTATAAGAATGCTCAACATACTTAGATTCCACACAAACTTGACATTTTTATTTATTGCACTCAAAGTTAGACAAAACTTCTAAGTTGATCAATTTTCCTTACAAGGTTTTGTAATTGGCATGCTCCAAGTGTTCATGTCACAAACAATTTGACTCAAGCAAGTAAGAACAAATAAAAATATTGAGTTTGAAAAGCTCTCCGCGAGGTAGCTTTTTCTCGCAAATATTTTGTTCCTCTTTCTTACAATTTTGTGTGATACAAACACTGTTTAGAGTCATCACGTTGTCAAATATCCTTTTCGGAAGGACCTTTCCATTACTTTCAATTTAATTGTTATAGAACTACCCATGAACAAAGTTTCATCGAGTCCAATAAAGGCAATATAGTCCAAATGCTGCTTTTACAAAACATGACAAATGACTATTCACTAATATTCATGTCTATACAAATAGTTATATTTAATAGACATATCTTTTCATAAAAAATCACAACATTTTAAGTGACACTTTTTTCATAAAAGAACTCAATAATTTTGAACAAGTATACATATAATTTGGTAGTTTCATACTAGTCATACTATATACTAGTAAACGAGAAACTCAATGACCACAATATCAAATATACTCGAAGAATTTTGTGGGTCTAACGTAACACAAAAGTATCATCGAATTTCATATCTCGTGCTCCAAATTTAAATTAGACACTAAATCTAATTTTATCTTTGTCATAAGCAAAGAACCCCCCATATTTTAAATATGATCTCAAAAAGATTTTTCAAGTATTTGAAAATAGTTTTTCCACATATTTCTTTTTCTCATGCTATCAAAGTGGAATTGGCAACATGAAACCACTTTTGAAAATATTATTCTACAAAAGAATTATAGTGCTTCAATTCTATTTGACAATTTTTACACAATGTCAAAGTTCATTCCATAGAGGCACAAAATCACAAATTCTAAGTCACTGGTATTTTTCCTCAATCACAAATACACATATCACTTAGTATTTAAAATATTAACAATAAAAATACAAAAAATTGAACAATTTGTTTCTATATAACAGTGAAGGTTATAGAAAATTAAAAGTACAACAATGACTTATTAGGTGAAGTTTTCATATTCTTCAAAACTACAAAAGTTTTTAGTCTACAACAATCAGACACAATCAAATTTCACACAGAGTACAAAACTACAAAAGTTTTTTTTTTCTCCAAACAAAATAAAACATATTCTTTATCACATAGAAATGTTTTTCTTTTCAAATAGCCTTCCAACTAAAACATTTTTGACATACTATATTATCAAACAAAAATGTGCATCTCTCATTCTGCAAGCTAAAGAATTTTAAAGGCAATAATATTTGCCAAGGAAAACTCATTCCATAACATATAGTTTGCAGATTTTTTTCCAAAGATACACATGATAAAAAATCAAAAGAATTAACTTTTAGAAACTATTTTCCTCCTTAGATAAAATAATAAGAAGGTTACCTGGTGTAATCTTTAACCGGAATACCACCAATTTTTCTGGTACATTCTCAATTCGATCTTGCTAAACAAGACACCGAATTTTGAAGAAGTAGTGCATTAATATTCTACTTCCATGATTTGTTTCCCTCAATCAGTAGAATACAATAAATACCAACAGTATAATAATTTCCTTAAGATTGTTGTTCATCTTGTATATCTAAGATACTTAAAACAAAACTTTGAAGAACTTGGTAAGAAACAACAAAATTTAAAGAGTATTTTCAAACTAGAAAATTAAAACTAGTAGAGAAAATATAATCAGAAACAGATTAGAAACAATATAAAAATATTTTTCTCAAAGAAAGAAAATCGAGACCACTGAATGCACAGTATCCCCTTAAGGAAATTATTCCCCTCAAGTACCTAAGGTTAATGGAATATATCCTCCCAGGATAGAATGATCTTACTCACCGGTGTATCGATACCTAATACCATGGTGTCAGCGAATCACTCAACTGCAGTAAAGTACACTCAAAATACTAGACTTAGTAGTAATAGAAGAAGTCCAGAAAATTTGTGTTTTTCTAAAATGAGAGGAAATCCCTCAATTTATAGAAAACAAAGGATAGTGTGAAAAGGTTCTTATTGTGCCTTACCGGAAAGGTCACAAGTCTTTGGAAAAGTCACAATCTTTCGGAAAGGTCACAACCTTTCATAAAAGTTACAACTTTTCATAAAAGTCACAACTTTCATAAAAATCACAACTTTTCATAAAAGTCGCAACTTTTCATAAAAGTCACGACTATTCATAAAAGTCGCAACTCTTCATTTTCCATTCTCCCCTTTTAAACCCCAACAGTATCTTTGTAGCACTTCTAGTCTGAGTTTGTGTATTGGGACTAGAAAGCCTATTCTTTGTGGTTACACTAATTTAGACGTGGTTGGTGATGTTGATACTCGTAAGTTTACTTTAGGCTACTTGATTACTTTTGCAAGGGGAGCTCTTTGTTGGCAATCTAGGTTTCAAAAATGTGTTGCTCTATCTACTACAGAAGTTTTTGTTGAAGTTTGTGAAGAGTTAATCTGGATGAAGAGATTTTTAAGGGAACTTAATTGTGCTCAAGAGTATGTGATTTATTGCGACAGTCAAAATGCTATTCATCTTGGCAAAAATTCTACATTTCATGGTCGTTCTAAACACATTGATGTGAGAGATCATCGGATTTGAGATGTGTTGGGTTCTAAGCTTCTTAAACATGAAAAGATCCATACAAATGATATCGGTTCCAACATGATGACTAAAGCTTTACCAAGAAGGAAGTTTGAAGAATATTGCATGATCATCACGATAGAAGTGTCCGGCACATTGTCGGAGAGGGAGAATTGTTGGGTTTTGGGTCTTTTTCCCTTCCATGTGGATAATTAAAAGTCTAATTTGGACCAAATTACTTTTACCCATAAGCCCAATTTTATGGTGCATATATAAGACCATATTTAGGTCATAGTTTTAGAAAATTAACAAGAGAGATAAGTAGTCACACAAGAGAGAAGTGAGAAAGGAAAGTATATTTTTGCACGTCCATTTTCATCCCTAGCAGACTTTTTCAAATCGGGATTCTCACTTTGTTCCTTGTCCGATTGAGCTGATTTTTGGATAGTCCATTCAACTTAATCTTTGATTTGGATTCGACATAAGTTAATTTAGAGTGTTGTAGATCCATATTTTAGCTTCTGAACAGTAGTTGTGTAGTTGATGATTTTACTCCTTTTACTTCTCTAGTTTTTTGTGCTATCTTGTAGTTATTTTTGCACATTGTTTGACACTTCTTTGGTGGACATTTTGGAGAACACATTTGTAACACTTTTTTAATAATAGTGGATCTTTGTCCCCATGGTTCTTACTCTTTACACCAAGGAGTTTTTCACGTAAATCTTGGTGTCTCTCATCGCTGTTTTGATTTTTCCTTGCTATATATTTTTTTTTTGCAATTTGCTTCATGCCCCAAACAGTGTTTGTGCTAGAATTAGTTTGTCTCCAAATAGAAGGGGAAAACTAGATTTGGGTTTTCTTCCACTATTTCAATGACGTGCACCTTTGTTTGTGCTTGCCTTTCCCAACAAAGTGGTATCTTGTTATTACAAAATAATTAGGTGTCATGCATAAGCTAAAAGAAAACCTTAAAAGACCATGAATAAGAATAAAAATGAGAAAATATTGAGAGGAATAACCTCACAAAATTCACTTAGAATACAAAGAGGTTCACACAAGTGCTAATGTGAACACTTGTGTCTAACTGTTTCTCCCCCTACACAAAACTCTCTAGCCCCTAGGACTACATTGTGAATTTATTAGCAACAAACCTCTATTTATAGAGTCATAAACCTTTTCCTAAAAGAAAAGGACAAGTCAAATATGGAGATTACATGTTTTCCTTTTCCTAAAAAGAAAACTCAATTATGGTAAGAAACTCTGGCCAAACACCCAACAAATATCCCCCTTAACCTGAATTTCTGACAAAATAAAAAAAAATTAACCTTTTTTCACATAATCTTCAATAGCTTGCATCTCCTCTTCATAATTTCCTCTTCAAAACTATGTCTTGGCACAGAGAACCTCTCTGAAACAATTTCTCCAAAAAAAAATGTCATTATTGTCAAAGAGGTAGAAGCTAGATTTGAACCCACCAAGATGAACACCCGATTTTTAACTTGGCTCAAACATCAAACCTAACTCTGATACCACTTGTTATGATCAAAATAATTAGGTGTAATATGTAAGCAAACAAAGCAAACCTCAAAACACCATGAGTGAGAAGACAAATGTAGAAATCATATATTATTATAAGTAGGAAGCTCCTAACCCCAAAGTTGATTTACTGTTTGACCCTACAGTATTAGTTAAATATTAATTTATTCAAATTATTAGTTAAATATTAAATTATTAACAATTAAATTTGCTGTTATCCCTAATTAAATTCTCCACAAACGTATAGTTGCTACTCAACCTCCCTCGATCACCGTAACAGCCATATAGTTTCCCTCGATCAGTGTAACAACCCTCCCTTCTCCAACTCTCATGTTCCATTACTTTAATTATCCGCTCTTCCAAAACCTTTTCAAATACTTCACTCATCTATATAAATGTCTCCAACAACATGTTATTGTCCATTAATTTGTTTCTCTTTTATGTGCCTCAATCCAATACATCGTTATCAAGTACATTTTTTGGCTGCTCTATTTTTTTTCTGAACAGAAGGATGATGACCCTTAGACTGGTCCAGTTCCATGTATTGTTTTCCATCACCATGCTGATCCATCCCAAGCTCGCAGTTCATCAATAGTTTCTTGGGCAATGATGCCGTGAATTTTTCTCTGTTATGTCATTATCTGTGCACTATTGTTATTTTGTCGTTTTAGTGAAAGTATGCATAGTGCTCAAGTAGAAAGTTTTATCCAGGATGAGATGAACAACTTGTGATGGAAAACATATATTAGAGTTTATGCAGTCTTCGGCTACTTTTTATCTTCTCGATTGTTTTTTTTTTTACTTTTTATCATTAGCTTCCGTTAAATGTTGTTTTCTGGTTTTTAAACACTGCAGGTGTTTTACTTTGATGTAGCGGACAATAGGCGAGGGCACTTTCTTAAGGTTAATCTACTTTCCTGACCTTGCCGCTTTGCTTTTGCTCTGTTTTGATGCTAATCGAAAATATATTTACACCCTTAGTTTCCTCTCACATTACGATAGCTTTTAGATGGTCTTATATGAAAGTAGGTTGATGTGTTGTTTTCTTAGTGCTACCATAGTATTTTACTATTAAACAAACTCTCAAATCAAGACCAACCTGTGTCAAGTCTAATTTCAGACATTATTCTATATTATCATTGACTTTAAATTTGCTAACCACCTTGAAATTAGGATCTCCTCAATTGAAATATTCTTTGCAGTTGTCAATTGTCTTGTGTAAGAAATGAAGATTGTGTATTTTAGTGCCATGCGCATCATATGAAGCTATTTAATATGATTGAGTGGTGAGGAGAATTCTACTTCCAGTTCTATCGTCTGGAAAAAACTTTCTCAAACCAACGCATGCTTCAGTATCCCACAGATCATCTATTAAGATCAAGAACCTCTTTCCTTTCAAAGACCTATATAGAATGTCTTCGAAAAGATCAACATCCCGTCCACTAGATGTGTCAGGATATGTAGTGATAGCGTACGCTATTGCAGGTAACACTTTTTCAGCGTCATATACTTGAGAAACAGAAACGGCTGCATGAATACTCAATTGAAGGTGTGGCGTAGTGATCAACAATGTCACGTTGAAGTACTTTACCCACATATATCCTTTTCGCTGCTCAACTGAGTGTTGCTCTTCCACCGCAACTGAGTGAGGATTAATGTAAACCATCTGCCGTGCACTGTGATACGCCCAGACATTTACCCACAGTTCCAAAGCCCGACAGTAACAGTGCTTCTTTTGGTGGTCACAAACAATCAAAACATAAGAACGTATCCTTCTAGCCTGCATTACTTTGAAGTTTAGCGATAGCATACGCTATTGCAGGTAACGATTTTTCAGCGTCATATACTTGAGAAACAGAAACGGCTGCATGAATACTCAATTGAAGTATTGGTTGCACTTTTCAGTTGTTTCTTAGAGGCTCGACCAAAGGTGTAGCGTAGTGATCAATGAAGTGGGATAAAGTCAAGGGACACCAAAATTCCTAGCAGAGTCAGAAAGAGCAAGTCATTATATACATGGCATTTTCTCTTCGAGTTTGGCAAAAATCCTAATTCAAGAAGAAAATGATCAGATTATTTTAGCACAACAATTCTATACCTTACATTAAGAAAGTTTTACCTTGTCTGTGTGCAACCAAAGGGTAGAGGTTGTGGGTTTCGCTTGTCATTATAAAAAAAATGTAAGCCACTACAATGATTGTGGAAGATGGTATTCAAAGAACACAAAATCCCGTAATTCATATTTTGTATTTTTCTTGGTGAACTTAAGATTTACTAATTAGGGTATGTTTAGGATTTTATTTTTTTATTATTAATCCAGCAAGAATGATAAGGCAGCTACTGATGTTGAAACTTGGAGAATTGTAGTAGGAATAACTACCAAAAGATACCATTTTACTAACTTCAACTCTTAGGCAGTGAGGCCTGTAGCACATAATGAATGGGGCGGCAACAATATAACTATTAGGAAAAAGAGACTAGAGCCTAATGTAACCTATTTTAGAGCAAACAAATTAAACAATTCTACACTCCGGCTGTTGGCTACAACACATCACCAACAATAATTTAAAAATATAGAAGCATACAGAATTCCACAAATATATTATTTTAACACAACAAATCTATACCTTACATAAGAAATACATAATCTCGAAATGTCTAATTAAATAAACTACTATTAGCTATACTTCTGTAGTAGAAAATATAGCATTTGCAACCAGTTAAGCTGCTACAAAATAAAGCTATTGCCATAACATGTCAAAAGATTGGCCGCCAAAGACTTTTCCGTTTTGAGGTCGATACGTTTGCAATACTTGCGTTATAATAATTTCTTACATTTTTATTGATTTAGTTCTATTTGAAATTACATTTACTATCTCTTCATGTACTAATACTTTTAACAGGTTTCTTGCTTTCGGCAACACCAAAATTGGTAACATTTCTCCACCTTGGATTAAATTACTCAATTAATGTGATATTTATACTATTGTTAGTTGAAGTTTCTCACTTTTAAAATTAAAAAAGATAATTAGTATAAATTTGGGGAATATTATATTCTTGAGCATCTTTATTGTTAGACCAAAAGAACACTAATTATATAAAATTAAATCGCATTTAAGTCACAAATATATATTGTTTTAGTACATCCTAGCTACTACAGCCATACAATGACAAGTTAGGAAGAGCTCGAGAACCAATGCCTACCTATTACCAAGTTGAAGAAATATACAACAGAATGGGTGATTAAAGTCTTAGTCATTTGACGGAGCTTAACAAAGGAGTACAAAAATGCAAATGGTAAGGGTTTTCGTTGGCAACTGATATTCGTCGACGAAGAGGTAACTCTATTTTAATATTTTATTACATTCATTACTTAATATGTTGACTTCTTTTGTGAGTCTAATGATTATGGCCCTTACCACAGGGAACAAAAATACAAACAACTCTTTTCAACAAAGATGTTCATGCATGGAACAAGTCTTTTGAACTTAATCAAAGTTACTTCATCATAAATGGAAAATTAAATGGAGCTAAACCAAACTTCTTATATGTGCATAAGGACGTCGAAGTAGCATTCATGAACAACACAGAGGTCGTTGAGGATAAAAGTCAATTTACTACTGATCAATTTTCGAATGGATTTATTTCATCTGATGAAGCTGAAAAAATCACTGATGGGAAATTCCAAAGAGTTTCTTTATATGACCTCATCTAAAACTTCAATCTTGATTTATAACACAAATTCTTGGTTAGGTTGTCCATGTCTCTTGTTTCTAAAATGTAACAATAAATCTTACATTTTACAAGAATAAAAGTTAATGTGATTCTGTTCCCCACAAAACTATATCAGTTCATTTATTAGAAAATTGTTCACAGAGAAACAAAGCCTCTATATATCTCATGATATTTGCCTCAATAACCAATACACTAATGCCAAGATGGTGTAGTGGACCATATGAATGTTAAACATCCTTTAAAGCAACTTAAGAGCTGAAATATTTATGCAACTCCTTATTTACCATCCATACCACTTGTCATTATCATTTTTCCAAGCACCAATTTCATGATAATCACCATAAAGTACCCATACTACATTATCTTCATAGAATTTGATGCTATGCTATCTTCCAAACTTCTAGTATACCTCAAGGATAGGTGTACGGAAGATGGCATACATAAAATTCAAAGATAAGTAAATAGTGTGACCCACAATGATGATTATTATGAACACGACTCATGAGAATGATGATAATGACAAGTGGATCATTGAATGAGATATCAGGAGTTCCATGAAAATTTTAGTTCTTCTGTTACTTTCAAGAATTCTTCACATTCAAAATGACTATGACTCCATCGTGGTATCAATGTATTGGTTTTTGTGGATACATGGAGGCTCTACTTTCCATTGAGTAGTTTTCTAAGAAAGGAAGAGATAGAGATATGTGGGAGTATAATCCTATTCGCTTTTATACTGGGGAAACATAAGTTTTATGGTTACATGGCACAAATAATATACATAGAAAACTTCAAAAGGCTTTCACATGAGAAATCAAGGTTGAAGTTTGACATGAAGTACTATAAAGAATTTTTTTAAATCCTACGATACAGATGTCAAAGAATAATCAACAAGTTATGTGGTTTTAGAACTAAGTCGTTAAGAATTCAAAGAAAGCTAATACTCTTGAAGAGACTTTTTGTCTGGTGAGCGAAAAGTAACATTAGACCGTGTAAGAGAACAAGATCTTCAAGGTGAGAAAAAGATGCATTATAAAAAATCAAGGAAGAGATGAAGTATCAAAGGTAATATTTCAAGGATTAGTTCTTAATGATTTACTATGACATGACTGCTGGGGAGATAATAGAAAAGGAGCAATTGGATTTGATCAAACAATCTTTCGCAAGTGCTTCCTCAATTACTGAGGATCGTGGAGTCAGGGCAAAGAAAGTTGAAAATTTATCAAACTTCAGGACAAAGAAATGGAAGAGTTTGTGGAAGACAGTGTGTTTTCCACCTAACAATCGTGTTCTCTTCCAACAGTGTGTTCCACTCTTTATACAAAGAGTATGTTCACGAGTATTAGCTTTCTTTCAATTCCTAATGTCTTGTTCTTGAATCTCATGAGATGTTGATTATATTCTAAGATCTACATTGCTAGAATCTAAAAAGTATCTTTATACGACCTCTCTTGAACTTCAAACTTGATTTCTCATGTGAGTGATAGTTGAAGTTGTCCATGTCCCTTGTTTCTAACATGTAACAATAAAGTTTACATTTACCTAGGATAAAAGTGAACGATACTGTGTTCCCACACAGCTCTATAAGTTTATTTTAAAGAAAATTGCAAAGACAAAAGCAAAACCTACATATATCCCATGATAGTGACCTCAATAACCAATACACTAATTCCAAGATGGCATGATGGACCATATGAATGTCAAACATCCTAGAAGGCAACATAAGAGATGAAATAGTCATGAAAATCCCGATTTCCCATCCATACCACTGATCATTATCATTTTTTTCAAGCGTCGAGTTCATGATAATCACCATCGAGGGCCACACTACTTTCTAATCTTAGAATTTGATGTCATGCTATCTTCTAAAATTCTATTATGCCTCTAAGTGAGGTGTGTGGAAGATGGGATGACATCAAATTCAAAGATAAGAAAATAGTATGGCCCCTAATGGTGATTATTATGAACATAACTCTTGAAAAAAATGATAATGACAAGTGGATTGGATGGCTTATCACGAGTTGCATGACGTTTTTAGTTCTTATACTGCTTCCAAGGATTTTTGACATTAAAATGACCATGACGCCATTGTGGCATCATGTTATTGGTTTTTGAGGCCACTATTGTGGGATACATAGAGGCTCTGCTTCTCATTAAGCAGTTTTCTAAAAGAAGGAAAAGATAGAGATATGTGGGAATAGTATCACATTCACTTTTATCCAGGGGAAACGTCAGCTTTATGGTTAGATAACAGAAAAAAGAGACAGAGAAAATTTCAACTAGCATTCACATAATAAATTAGGGTTGAAGTTTGAGATGAAGCCATATAAAGAAATTGTTTGGAATGCAGCGATGTAGATGTTAAAGAATAATCAACAACTCATGTGGTTTTAGAACTAATCCATGAAGAATCACAAAAAGGATAATACTTTTGAAGCGACTTTTTGTTTGGTGAACAAAAAGCACCATCAAACAGCGACAGAGAACAAGTTTGTTAGGGTAAAAGTAAAGATGCATTATAAGCAAAAACAAAGAAGAGATGAAGTATCAAGGACAATTTTTCAAAGATTAGTTCTTAATGATTCAATATGACATGACTGCTTAGGAGACAATAGAATAGGAAAAAATTTATGTGATCAAACAATCTTTTGCAAATTCTTTTTCAACTATTGAGGATTATATCAAACTTATAACTTTGTCCATCGAGGCAAAGAAATTGAAGTGTTTGTGAAAGAGAGGGGGAATAAATTTGTAAGAGCTCATATGATCATAGTCTACCTCTCTTCCAAAACTCTTCCATTTCCTTGTCTTGATGTTTGATAAAATTTGAAACTTTCTTAGCCTTGACTCGATAATCCTTAACAATTGAAGAAGAATTTGCAAATGATTATTTGATCACCTCGTGTTGCTCCTGTTGTATTTTGTCCTCCTCAACACTCCTATCATTGTAAATCATTTTGAACTGAAAATGCTCTTGATACTCCATTTCTTTCTTATTCTTCTCATAGTGAATCTTTGTTCTTTTGATTCTTAATGTATTGTTTTAGAATCACATGAGATGTTGATTATCTTATAAGATCTGCATTGCTAGATTCTAAAGAGTTTCTTTATACGACCTCATCTCCAACTTCAACCTTCATTTCTCATGTGAATGCTTGTTGAAGTTGTCCAGGGCTCTTGTTTCTGAAATATAACAATAAAGCTTATGTTTTCCTAGGATAAAAGTTAATGGGATTATTATTCCACACAACTCTATCAGTTCATTTATTAGAAAACTGCTCACAGAGAAGTAAAGCCTCAATATATCCCTTGCTAGTGGACTCAATAACCAATATACTAACGTTATGATGGAGTGGTAGACTATATGAATGTCAACCATCCTTAAAAGCAACATAAGAGTTGAAATAGTCGTGCAACTCTTGATTTCCCATCCATACCAATAGTCATTATCATTTTTATCAAGCGTCGAGTTCATGACAATCACCATTGAGGGCCACACTACTTTCTAATCTTAGAATTCGATGTCATGCTATATTCTGAACTTCTATTATACCTCTAGGTGAGGTTTATGAAAGATGGGATGACATCAAATTCAAAGATAAGGGAATAGTGTGGCTTCCAATGGTGAATATTATGAAAACGACTCTTGAGAAAGATGATAATGACAAGTGGATTGGATGAGATATTAGGAGTTGCATGACAATTTCAATTCTTATGCTGCTTTCAAGGATTTTCAATATTCAAAATGACCACATCACCATCGTGGCATCAGTATTGGTTTTTGAGGCCACTGTCGTGGGATACATGGAGGCTCTACTTCTCATTGAGTAGTTTTCTAAGAAAGAAATAGATAAAGATATATGGATATAATTCCATTCGCGTTTATCCTGGGGAAACGTAGGTTTTATGGTTACATTGAAGATATAAGAGACATGAAAAAATTCAACAAGCAATTTACATGAGAATCAAGGTTGAAGTTTTATATACTGTTTGGAATCCAGTGATGAAGATGTCAAATAATAATCAACAACCCCTGTGGTTTTCGAACTAAGCCGCTAAGAATCAATAGAAAGCTAATACTCTAGAAGATACTTTTTTTCTAGTGAGAGAAAAGAACCATTAGACATTGGAAGAGAACTTGATCGTCAGGTAAAAATAAAGATGCACCGTAAGAAAAACAAGGAAGATATGAAGTATCAACAACTTTTCAAGGATTAGTACCAAATGATTTACTATGACAGGATTGCTTAGGAGATAATCTAACATGAGCAATGGTATGTGATCAAACAATCTTTTGCGAATGCTTCCTCAACTATTTAGGATCATCGAGTTAGGGCAAAGAGAGTTATAAATTTATCAAACTCCTTCACAAAAAAATGGAAGATTTCGTGTTTGAGAGGGAGCATATGATCATAAGAGCTCATGAAGATAGAAGACACAAACACGGAAAGGGGTGATTCCATATAAGAAGAAATTTGACGTCGATTTGGTGATGCTAATGGAGATGTGCATTGCAAAGTAATCTAAGCAGTTCAAGAGATGTGAATGACACATTCTTGTAGCTTTATTTTTGTGGTGACCTTGTTTATTATTGAATGACTTTTACCTTATATGTATTCTAGCGATCTTTTCTCTGGTTAACATGTCATTTGAATGTCCCATGTGATTACATATTGGTTAAAATACTAATTTAAGAATGTTGTGGTTTTGATAGCTTCCTAATCATATGATTAAACTACTGCATTAAATATGAAATAGTTGATGTGAAGCAAGTAAGGACTTACCGAGTAGTGAGATTTCAAATCCTTTGATATATACGACATTAACATAGATTTTGTAGTTGAAGTCAAACAAAGTCATGAAACAAATTCATAATCATTAAGGAATAATATCCTTAAGGACAAATGTCATAAATCAAGAATTTCAAAGGTGTTGTAGAAAGCCCCAACGAATAATATCTAATTAATGATGAAAGAAAACACTTAAAGACATACTTATTTCTCATCTATATATATAAAGTTAAATAAACAAAAAGTGATGTGACACCTCTCTTTAGCCAATGATCATATTTATATATTTTCTCATTTATGACAGTTTTTACTAGTTTTTACTATATTTATATTATTTATTTATTCATTTATTATTTATTATATTATTATTATTATTATTATTATTATTATTTATTATTATTATCATTATCATTATTATTATTATTATTATTATTATTATTATTATTATTATTATTATTATTTATTATTATCATTATCATTATTATTATTATTATTATCATTATCATTACTAGTTTTTACTATATTATTATTATTATTATTATTTATTATTATCATTATCATTATTATTATTATTATTATCATTAAACAATAAATGTGTCAATTACTACTCCCTCCACTCATTTCTATTATTTTTTTAAAACCTTAAATGTCTCAAAATTTGCTACTTCACTTATTCCTATCATTTAAAAAAAAATATTTGCTACTCCAACTTTTCCTTTCCTTATTGATAAATTAAAATATGTTAAAATGGAGTAGCGTGTGTGAGATGTGACATCTCTCTTTGCTTAATGATCCTACTTATCTTTTTTCTCATTTTTTGGGGGCAATTTTTACAATATTTCTATTTATTATTATTATTATTGTTGTTGTTTCAATCACTACTCCCTCAATATATTTCTATTTCTTATTCTAATAACTTAATGTCTCAAAATTTTCATGTTCCTTATTTTATTTTATTTTGTAATATTTAAAATTATATCTATATATATATATACACACACACACACCCTCTCTATGGCCTAGAAACTCATTTAACTTTTATCTCCTTTTCCTATATTTTTTCTTTCAATATAGATCAATTTATTTTATAATTCCAAAAAAAATATTATATATTATTTCATGTAACTAAATCTAATAATGAGTCACAAATAAAAAATTATATTCTCTACTTAAATAGCTTATCTCTTCAACTCTTTTCATCCTAATTCTTATATAAATAACAATCACCTATGAAATTTGTTGGAATCAAAACCCTCTATCATAATTCATTGAAGTAGTTATCGAAGAAGGAGAACTTTAACTAAGAAAGAAGAAATATAAGAAGAATTGCTTAAGTATGACCATTTTAAATACACTAAGGCGAATAGCCGTAACAATTCTATTATATGCAATAGAAAATGCAGTATAACCTTATCTTCATTTCGATTTGTACTACATTTTCTTCTTACATATATGGTGTAATATTTTCTTTAATTCCTTCTTTAAAATTTTAAAATATAGTAAAAAAAAAGAGCAGTAGTACTAAAAAAGTATAATGTAATATATCAAATTATCAATAAATTGGTCAACAAATAACATTTTCACGTCTCTATTTTAAACACAAAATTGTATCCTGACATGAAGAAGCAAAACTTCTTTCTTTTACATAAGAACTTAAAAGAAAATAACACTCCTCCTTTTCTCATTTATGGTGGAGGAGGCGGTGGTTACAACGACAATGATGACGAATGCAACGACTATTTTAAGTGTGGAGAATCACTTATGGATCAATATAATTATAACAGATACTTTGCTAGAGACCGTAACAAAAGAAAATCTTGTATTTTTGGAACAATAATGTTTTACAACCAAATTTAATAATAAGCTAATGTAGAGACATCTTCAATTTTGATCCTCATATTTTTTATGCTTAAGATTACTTTCACTATATGAAAAATCTTTAATGTTATTCTAGATATAGTTGATTTTTCATCTTTATTATTTGCCTCTTAGTTGTACTAGTTTCAAGCTTTTAGTGATAGAGATTTATTACTAAAACAAAAAGAATCTATAGAGTGTTATTTATCTTTGAAATGAACTTTGCATATTTCACTTTAAATTGCTATGTTAACATTAACAACTTCCTAAATTGCTTATTCATGTGAAGAAAAAGTGTTTGGAGCTTTCTATATTTTATGTAAATTGTATCCTTTTCTTTTTGTGCGTGATTTATAAAAATTAAATTAAAATTTCAATAGAATTTATTAGGTGACTTAAAACACTTGAATTAGTTGATTCTTTTTTATTAGGCGATACTTCATAATCATAACTCTATCTCCTTATATAAAACTAAAAAATGATTACGTGTATAATTTGAAGATTAAAATTTTTTAAAAAAAATATGAGAAGTTTATATAAGTACAAAATTTAAATTTTTTTTACTTCAAATAGCATTATGTATTATACATGATATAATATTAATGAATTAATGTCTCCAGTAACAAAAAAATAAAAATAATTGAATATATTTATCATAAATGTGAAAAATTTTTATATTCGATCATACGAAGCACAAACAAACTAAACTTTTCCTAGTATAAGTATAATAAGAAATACTATTTATCTAGAAATTATAAAAACTTCCAAATTTCCTAAAGAAACATTGATCTTAACTAGATCTAATAGAAATATTTTAGTAGTAGGCTTTTAATATTACAGGAAAAATCAGGAAAATAAAAAAAAATTAGAACATGATTTTTAATTACTAATCCATCAATTGTTGTACTTTTAACATTTAAAATCAATGAATTATAAAGATGACAAATAAGAAACATACTGAAATAATCAAATAGCAAGCACATTCCAAGAACTGTATAGTCAAGAGTGAAATAATCTAAATAGCATAAAGATTAGAAACGACCTTGATATCATTGAGCTTCACGAATATCAACTTCACAGTAACTCAAGGGTTATATCTGAAGAGGTGGTTCATCAAATAATTTCATACTAATCTCCACAAAGAATGCTCCCAACTTTTTTTATGATGTAAGTATGAGGGGATCTGTAAAAAGAACAAAAAAGGATGATATACCTACAAGAATTTATGTTAATGATATGGATTAATGTATGAATCAAATAAAGAATGAAAAATTGAATTTCGTTTTACCACCGGAGAAAAAGAAGAAGGAAAAAATGATTTGTATATAAGAAGGGCATAAAAATCAAATTCAAATTTGATTGATTAGGGAGACATTGGAGTGAGGTGAAATGAAAGGGATTAGGATTTTATATAATTATAAAGCTGGTGGACATATCTTGATCATTGATCACATTTGGTCAACTGTTAGGGGGAGTAAAATTTTGAATATTTGGGGCATGTGATATGTTAAATACATTGATGATCCAATGTATGAGAAGGCGAAGTTGCTAGTTCTTCCATGGCAGGAGCATGTTTCAAGTGTGGAGGGTTAAAGAGCTTAGTGAGAATGAGGTTGATTAGAAAAGAGAATGGAAAACATGAGAAAATGTTTATAGGGAGAGAGATTTGGGCCTTGTCCGAAGTGTTTAATGTTCTTCCTCAATTAAAAATATATGTTCTTTTGCATTTCATGGATTTCTTTGATTATTATTATTTTCATAAATATAACTCCTAGTAGTTAACACTATTCCATTTTGTTTATTCTTAATAATTGATGTACAATCATTCGTAAAATTGAAATCAATTAATTTTATATAATTTAATTATCTTAGTAATGTATAGAAAAATATTTTATCAAAAATTATGTTTGATTTTCTAGGTATACAATAGAATATAACATTCATTTTAATCAAATAGTGATTCTATAAAGTTATCACCAAACAATAAAAAACAATTTGACAATGCATTCTAATAAATAATATATAATATACTAAGATATATAAATCATCTCAATATCTTTTATTAGTATTACTATTAACTTAATATCAGAATCTAGAAATACTTTAAAATAATACTTAACAATATCATTTAAGATTTACATAATTTAAATAATATTTTCTAGTGACAAAAGTTGTAGCAGTGAGAGTATCAACAACCCTTACTACGGGTGGTCATGGAGAAAGGTTTACGCATTCTCAAAAAAATCATAGATAGAATTTGGGAGGTGCCTTGAATAATTAGTATGAATATAAATAGGATTAAGCAAGTAATAATGTAGTGCAGGTGAAACACACTCTCAAAGAAGGAAATTAATTTGCTGATTGTTTTTATCAACTTTATTTTTAATTTTGTAGGTACAAAAATTCTATAATTTAACTCAATACAAGATATTTCTTCACAAGAAAGAACAATAGTAAAATTGAAAAAGAAAAAATAACGATGAATCTAAGAATAGGGAAGTGCCAAAATAAGTATTTCACTACACAAAGAGACAATCAAACACATGATTCAACACATTCACAAGTGGATACAAAATTATAATTATATCTAGGAGGAAAAATAAAATAAAAGAAAAATCAACAATAGATTACATAGGCAAAAAGAAGTTTAAAAAGGATTTAATCTACAAATCAAAATAATCTCGATGAAGTTGAGGACGTACCCGCTAGATCTGAATCTAGTTGTTTTGGTATCAGCTCTTTGAGGCTCACTTTGCTAAGAAAAAGGAGATAACAGTAAAATTCATCATTTCTAGTCTGTAGCTACAAGAAATAGAGAGAATGACGGTCTTACCTCATATTATTGGTTTAGATTTAACGACATGGAGTCGAAGAAGTCTTCATGGAGATTGATTTCATGACATTTGTGAGATTTAAAGACGTTTATCTGAAATTTACTAGATCTCTATATTTTCTTATCTCAAGAACTTCTCCTTGAGGCAAGATCCACATGAATTTTGAGTTGATTCTACTCCTAGAGCTTCGATGAAAAAGATGAATCAATTAGGTTCTCTAGATAATTCTAGGTTCTCTTCATTTTCTTGTCTTAGCTGATTTTTATTTGTTTTAGTAGAATTTAGTTGTTTTGTTTTTATTACTTTTTTTTTTATTTGGGGTTGGGCCTGAGTCACTTTTGGGCCCAAGTTTTGTATATACTTATTTTTTATTTTAATAAATTGCTATATATGTCCTGATTTTAATTAGAAAAATATTTATAAGTTTTTTAAAAATGATCTGATATGAGGCGTATTTATATGTCAAAAAGCCAAATTAAACTCATAAGAGAGCTAAGTTCTTGGTGCATACATGTGAAGTTTCTTCGTGAGTGTGAGAGTTGTTGTTGGATGAGGCCCTTAAATTATATTCAATCTTTTGAATTGAGTGTGTGGACTATCTCTCCTTGCGAGGACATTTGTTTGGTGAAGGATAGGGACGACTAAATAATGTTGCATGAAGCCTTGTGTTTGAGATACTAAAATTGTTGAGTCCGTGCTTGAGGTCATGAGGTGGCTATATATTTGCGTGTGTTGAATTTGAACATTAACATACTTGCTTGTGAAGTGCTAAAGGCCCTGCGAGTTTGTAGCCAAAGTACAAATGCCATTCATTTTGAGTTTAGGTCTAGGGTAGATAGGTGGAAATTGTTCAGAGACGAACAAAGCTCTAAGTGTGGGGTGGTGATCTGCGACGTATTTATATGCCAAAAAGTCAAATTAAACTCATATGAGAGCTAAGTTTGAGAGGAAAACTCCATATTACTTGTAGTTTTTGAACCATGGTATGCATATCGAGTAACCAATGTGATTAGTATTTGTAGGTAAGATGGTACAGGGAAGAGGCACAAAAGTAGTTAAATTTGAAGTGGACATAGGTCTGACAACAAGAGAGGAATCGCAAAGGAATGCAAGGATGATGTTCAAGGAATTACCTAGCTTCGTATCCTCTTTGCATCGTGGAGAGGGAATTTATTATTTGGCTCCTTATGTTGACGAGACAAAAGACTATATATCCTCTCCGTGTCTTAGAGAGGAGGATTCTAGGAATATAGGCAGGTCTGTATCGACTCTGTGTCTGTAACGACACATTGGTCGTTTTGAGTACTAGAAATTCTATTTCATAAAAGACTCTTTCGATAGGTTCTAAATGGTATTTTGGACTATTCGTAACTATAATTATATGATTAAGGGGATAGTTTAAATAATTTATTTAGTTGATGGGTATTTATTAAATAGTATTTTTTTATTAGTTGTTGGTGGTTAATGGGCCAAGTCCATAAGTTATTTAATACCCTTCTGCTGACCCAGTTATTAGAATAAATAAAAGAAGCTTATTATTATTATAATTAGAAAGAGAGAAAACATACATGTTTGATAACGAAGAGTGGCGGCTGTGCCTTCAGGTAAAGTTTCAATAACTACCGATTAAATATTGTTTATGTATGGTTGCTGCTTAGTAATATAGTTAATGCTTGTTTTATGGATAATATTATCAACTTGGTATTGGTTGAAAAGAGATTAGGCGTGAATTGTAGGAGAAAATTTTATACATTTAATTTGTTACTGTTATGTGCTAGTGGAGAAAGACAAAAAGGTGATTGGAAAATTTGAGAAGAGTAAAGTAGAGGACGTGAGGATTGGTCAGGTTTTAGGTGGAAATAATTAGTGTTAGAAGGTTATATATATATGCAATTGGACAGTAGCTGCGGTATAGGAATTGGGTTTGGATCGCTGTTAGTTCGTCTGCCACTGGTTTCGTGACCAGTGGCTCCCATTTTTATATATTAATATTTTGTTTATAGACTTGTTAACTTACAAATTATGCATATATACTTGATAGATTGGAAAGGTTCAGAGGCATTGAGGAAAGAAAAAGCATTGGAGAAGTAGTTTGCTTGACTTCTGATCTTCGATGGAGGTAGGTTATGGTTTATTCTATTTGATAGATAGACTCTTAATAACGATTGATATGCATTGAGTGATTTTGTGAAGTTCTATATGTACTTGATTGTGTGGTTGTGTGGTTTGTGATTGGTCTGAAATCCTGAGACTGTGAAATTTATAATCTTGAACCCTCTCTATCGAAATGATGCTGGAATAAAGAAGGCTTGATGAAATATTGTTAATGAAGTAAAAAGTGGTGATAATAAATGATAAATTAACGATATATTGGATCGGATGCCATGAGTCGACATCGTATTATTGGACCGAGGTGTCACGTTCCGACACGATATTATTTGATCGGGGTGCCACGTTCCGACACGGTATTATTGGATCGGGGTGTCATGTTCCGACACGGTAAAATTAGAGGAAAAGATATTAAACTAACTGAATGTACTCAATCTCAAAGAACCTATTTCCCAAATGAGCATGGTATGGAGTCATGGGTCCTCGTATGTGTGCTTGATATTGTGATTGATTGCATACTTGCTTTCGCTTTCACTTGTTCATGTTGTTTGTTGCTTGCCACCTGCTAAGTGTCATAGTTGATTTTATACTATTATTCATTGCATATTAGTTTCTATTTTGGGTTGGCCGATGATACCTACTCAGTACGTGTTCCTTATACTGACCCCTACTTGTGTTTTCTTCGTTTTCTTTTGTGGAGTGCAACATGTGTACCATCGACTTCGACTCGCCCTCAGCTCTAGCCAGTCTCCAACACATCAGATTTCAGGGTGAGATTCTTTCAGTCATGGCATAATATTCTTAAATTTCGGACATAGACCATCTTATTTACTTATTCTGGTGTCTTTACTACTCTTAGACTTGGTATTTTAAGAACAAATGTTCTTGATGTGATGACTTTCAGATTTTGGGGATAATAAGTGTTAGACTTTAGAGGTTTGTTTGATTGGTTACTTTAATAAGTTTGAGCTTCCCCATTATTGTTGTTATTCGTAGTTGAATTATTGATATATGTTGGGGTTTGGATTCCTTAGTTCGCCCACTTGGGAGGTTAAGTGTGGGTGCCACTCACGACTCATTTTGGGTCATGACTAACTTGATATCAGAGCCTTAGGTTCGGTGATCTCATCACACAAGGACATGTCTAGTAGAGTCTTGCGGAACGGTATGGAGAAGGCTTTACTTTTCTTTGAGAGGCTACAGGACTTTAGGAAAACTCTTATCTTTCTTTCTTTCATGCTATTACTTGAATCCAATTGATATCTAGGTGATACAAATTGGTATCTGACCTTCTTCACTCTATTTGCAGATGGTCAGGACTAGAGCAACAACTGGGGCAACACCAACACCAGCCAGAAATGGTGTGCCTAAGCCAACCATTGGGGCTGCATCTCGAAGGGGAGAAGTGGCAAGTGGTCGTGGTAAAGGTCGCAAGAGAAGGCCCACTAGAGCCAGAGGACAAGCACCTGGTCCAGCTAGGGTTAGACCGGTGACTCCTCTACCGACTGGTGAGGTAGCGAGAGAGGGTGATGAATGGGAAGATGAGCAGATTCAGGAGAAGGAAGTACCACCCCAGCCTACTCCAGAGATGATTAATCAGGTTCTCTTTTAATCTCAATAGGTTATTTGATCAGGGCAAGGCACCCCTAACGTTTTTCTTCTCTAGCACCTCAGGTTCAGGGAGTACAACATGCAGTTGTTGTGGCTCCCCGCATGGATGCGTCCTTGGAAACAGGCACATTTCCCCGATTGACTATAGGGCCTATAATGACTAGTGACCAGCATGATCTCTTTATTAAGTTCTTAAACTTGAAACCTCCAGTATTCAAGGGTACCAAATTTGAAGATGCTTATGATTTCCTGGTTGATTGTCATGAGCTGCTACATAAGATGGACATAGTGGAGCGATTCGATGTTGAGTTTGTGACCTATCAATTTCAAGGGGATGCCAAAATGTGGTGGCGGTCTCATGTTGAGTGTGGACCAGCAAAGGCACCACCTATAACTTGGACAACATTTTCTAGCTTCTTTATGGAGTAGTATATACCCCAGACTTTGAGGGACAAGAGGAGAGATGAGTTCCTAAACATAGAGTAAGGAAGGATGTTTGTTGGAGCTTATGAGGCCAAAATTTGTGCATTATCCAGGTAAGCCACTCAGCTTTGCTTCGGTCCGCAAGAGCGTATTCGCCGCTTTGTGAAGGGATGAGGTCAGATTTGCAGATTCCAGCTTTACAGGTAGCTGCTTCTGCAAAATCTTTTCAGGAAGTGGTTGATTTTGTGATAGAGGTAGAGGGGGTGAAGCCGGATGACTTCACCAAGGTGTCAACATTTAAGAAGTTTCGTAAGGGAGGTGAGTTTAGTGGTTCGTACTCCAGAGGGCAGAGTTCAGGGGGCTATCCACCCCGTCCCATTAAGTCTTCATTGCATGCTTTGGCTAAGGGTCCGTCGCCGACTAGACAACCTTTTTTTCTGAGTTTGGGGGTTATCTCCAATCTTCTTCATCTTCACAGAGACCTACACTCGATTCCATGAGTTGTTATGGATGTGGGGAGGCCGTACATATCTGTAACACCTCGTATTCAAAAATAGACCAGATTGCAGATTTCTGGTGTTGCAGGTGGCACTCACGGGCACCATCCACGAACCGTAGGAGGACCCACAGTCCGTCCTGCAGGTTCGTGGTTCGTGTCAGCAACCTCCCCTAGAACTCAGCCAGAAATTCGGCCAAATGTTGACCCACGGCCGAACCTACGGTCCGTAGGTCAGGTCACGGACCATGGTTCATGTCCGTGGATTGATGCCCCTAAAGCCCATCTTCAGTCCTGATTGACGGTTGACCAGCACGGACCATCATTCGATGCACGGTCCATAGGTCTGACTGTAGGTTAGGGTCAACAGCCAGTTAGATGAAAATTGTTGAGTGGGTCAACTTCAGATGGTCATAACATTTAGCACAAAAGGAATTATGTGTCCCATGAACTATGATATTATAGATAATTGAATCCTCTTTCCAACGCCACCAAGTTTTCTAAAATCCGACCTCTGAGTGAAAAATTATGCTCGTTTTAGTGAAGCCATGTTGGGCAGACTCGACCAACGACTCCAATAGATGGACCGTAGATTGAATGACGGCCTGTCAGTGCCGTCCGTCAGTCACTTCGACATCAATTAAGTCAGGGGTCTTTTGGTCTTTTCCTATTTCGTTTAACCCCTAAGATATGTCGTTTAGACCCTAAATAATGAGGTTTTAGTCAGTTTAAGCCTAGAAACGTAACTAGAACTTACCTAAGTCAAATCATTAATCAAAGCTTACAAAAATTAGAGCGTAAGAGGAGAAAAAGGGTCAAGAACCCTAGTTCAAGAACGCAGCAACGTTCCATCAGTTCCAACCCTGATATCAAAAGATTTCTCCGTGGAATTTGTCACCAGGTATGTGGGATTTCACTAGTGGGTTCCTTTAGCCCATTAGGTCCCTAGAATTCAGTCAGATTTTTGATTCCATGATTATGAACAGACCTAGGGTTTCTAGAATTTCAACAGATCATCATGAATTAGTTATTTAAATGTTCCAAATCATATTATCATGTTATTGTTCCGTTTCTCGCATGAATTTCAAAACCCTAGCTATGTATTTCTTTAGTTCTTGAATTACACATGCTAGGTCAGATATTTTAGTATTCAGTTATACATGCCTCAGTTTATAAATGCATCATTATCAAATTAATTGTTGCATTCTCAGTTTTGCATGTTCAATTTTGAGCTATCCATTATATACAGAAACTCAGTCATTATGTGTTAACCACTTAATCTATTGGGAGTAGCATAATACCGAGTTGGACTAGGGTCCAGCGTACCTATATAGTCCCGGAATTACAAGCCACGTAGGTGTAAGTCCCCTCTGTGAGCAACATCAATTTAGTGATCACACCAGCATGCCTCTACACCTTTGGCCGGGTGTATTGAGTCCTCTCGATGGGGAATATACATCGGACTCCACATTTTGCTCATGTGGTTTTATGTCGGTTATTAGTAGCTCCCACAGTTCAGTCAGAATCTATTGCATTGACCACATTTACAGTTCATTCAGTATTCAGTCAGCATGTTATAAATTGGTCATTGCATTCAGTTAGCTCAGTATTTAGTATCAATATAATGTTCAAATTATATCATTGCTTATTTGCTTTGTTCAGTTATGATGTTATTTTAACTTTACTCTATCCTGCATGCTCAGTACCTTCAAGTACTGACGCATACGTGCGCTACATCTTCTCGTGATGTAGGTGTAACATATTTCAATTTGAAATAACTATGAAGAAGCTTGAAATTGGAAATAGTCATTTTTGGAAAGAATTTCAAAATCTGGAAATTTAGTTAAGTATGGAAAAAGTGAGTTTTTGGTCAACTTCAAACAGTCGTAACTCCTACCTCAAGATGAGTTAGGTGTATTTCTAGTTATGTTTGGAAATCTCTTGGAATTATCTTTCCAACGCCGCCGAGTTTGCATGATTCCGAGTTCGTATGAGTGAGTTATGCCCTTTGGAAGTTGGGCTATTGGCATAGGGAAGTTCATCCGAATTTGTAAGGGTATTTTGGTCTTTTCCCTGGTAGCATTTCTAAACGCATCTCAAAGTGCAACATATGTTTCGAGCACTTCTTTACTAACAGAATTTTATCGTATATGGATTGTAGACTCAGGATCCACCGACCACGTGAGTCGAGATCGAGAAGCGTTTGTGGAGATTCATCGAGTTTCATCTAAATCAAGGTGGATCTACGTAGGAAATAATGCGAAACTAGAAGTCAAAGGGATAGGCACTTACAAAGTAGACTTGCGTGGTGGCCGTTCTTTGATGTTGCATGACGTCCTATATACACCAGAGATTCGACGAAACTTAGTATTTGTGTCTGTTCTTTTAGAAGTTGGTTTTGATTTGTTTTTTAGTCGTAATGGTGTTAGAATAACTCTAGACAATGTTTTATATGGTTTTGGACTACGTTATGATCGTTTTATCGTTTTAGATTGTAATCCTTCAACTTATGACTATTATGTTGACCGTTGTGTAATGACATGTTATTTAAGTAACAATGATATTGATATTATTACATGGCATGCAAGATTATGTCACATAGGGCAAGATCAAATGAATAGGTTGGCAAAAAAAAAGACATTTAGGTTCTTTTACCAAAATTGAGATGCCAACTTGTGAAAATTGTCTTGCTAGAAAGATTACACGTAAACCATTTGGGAAGGCAAAAAGAGCCGAGTTTCCGCTTCAATTAATTCATTTTGATATTTGTGGTCCAATGAATGTGAAGGCAATGTCTGGTGCTACATACTTCATTACATTTATTGATGATTTCACATGTTTTGGTTATGTCTATTTGATTTTTCATAAATCTGAAGCACTTGAGTGCTTTAAAAGATATATGAATGAAGTTGAAAATCAATTAGATAAAAGCATAAAGGCTTTAAGAACTGACCGGGGACGTGAATACTTGTCAAAACAATTTGAAGAATTATGTGCTGAAAAGGGTATCATCAGACAACTAACTACTACTTATACACCTCAACAAAATGGTGTAGCTGAAAGAAGGAATAGAGCATTATTGGACATGACAAGATCAATGATGGCGCAAACAAATTTGTCTATCTCCTTTTGGGGAGATGCATTATTGATTGCCGCTTACATATTGAACAAAATGCCTTCTAAATCAGTGTCTTCCACTCCTTATGAACTTTGGATTGGTCATAAAACAAACTTGAATGATCTATGATCGTGGGGTTGTGCAACATACATTAAAGATCGTTTTGGTGAGTTTGGTAAACTAAGTCCAAAAGGAAAGAAATGTATCTTTATAAGGTACTCTGAACGCTCTAAAGGGTATGTGTTCATCAATGAACTGGAGGATGGAAGTATTACTGAAATTGTATCACGAGATGTCAGATTTTTGGAAAATAATTTTCCCAAAAAGGGTGAAATAAATGAAGTTGAGCCTCTGTACTGTAACATCCCGCAAACTGAAATAACTAGGAAGAAGATAAGAATTGGAAATAGTCATTTTTGGAAAGAATGAAAATCTGGAAATTTTGTTAAGCTAGGAAAAGTTGAGTTTTTGGTCAACTTCAAATGGCCATATATCCTAGCTTAGGATGAGTTATGTGTATTTCCAGATATGGTAGGAAATATCTTGGAATAATCTTTCCAACGCCACCTAGTTTGCACGATTCTGAGTTCGTATGAGTGAGATATGCCCATTTGAAGTTGGGATGTTCAAATGAGGAAATGTCCAAATCCGGATTTTTAAAGGGTTTTTTTGGTCTTTTCCATACCCTATTATTTTAATTCATTTTTAGTGAATTAATTAAGGGTCAAAACTGAATTGGTTAAGTTTGCACAATTGGAAATTTACGCTAGGGTTCTAGAGAGAAAAACGCAAGAGAAAGGAGAAGAGAAAAGCAAGATTCTTCATTTCGTAAGGAATTGATTGCGGATTTCTTCAAGGATTTGATCCTACAAGGTATGTGAGGCTTTCATAATGTTGGGTTCGTTCACCCACGTGCCATACATGTTTATTTCAGCGTGAATTCGTCCTAAAAGAGTTTGAAGTTGATGTTCTTGATATGTATTCTTGAATTTGATATTGTTCTTGAGTTGGGTTGAAATTGAGAAGTTTCTGAGATCATTACGTCAAATTATTGAGTTGGCTGGAGTTAGGTTCTTAGGTACATTTGTTGGGTATCTGTATCTAAAAAGAATTTGAGAAAAAGAACCGAGTTTGGGTGAATTGGGGCTGGAAAACGAAGAAGAAATTTAGTCGGGAAAATCTGGGCAATGGCTCCGCGTCGCGGACCTACTCCCCAGATTTGGGAAAAATCATTTCGTGTCACGGAGTGGTCACAGACCGTCTGCCTCAAAAAGTATTTTCGCAACCAAAGTTTAAATACATCTCCGCATCGCGGACCTGCCCTCAGACAATGAATTTTTTATCTTTTCTCATGTTTAGCTATCTAAAAACACTCCTAAACATCATGAGATTTTTCCTATCACAAATCACGATCCTTGAATCCATAATTCAATTCAAGGAAAGTTAAGAGTCAAGTTTAGAAGACAAGAAGCAAGTCAAGAGAAGTTCATTAAAGTTTTTCAAAAGTCTTTCACAAATGTTTTAACTTTGTTCTAAGACTTAAGTTTTAAGTTAAGCAAAGAGTAAAAAGTTGAGTTCATTTCTCCAAAAGTTATAAGGGAACTAAGTATTCCCAAGAGTTTAAAATGTTTTCACATTTGAACAAGAAAGGGAACATCGATTCCAAGAGAACTTTTAAGCTAAGTTTTGAGTAATTATCTCAAACCAAAGAAAGAAGTTTGTTTTAAAAACATATGAGCTAAGTATATTTTGGGAATAGTATTGAACACCGATATGGGGATGCGAGTTCATATTAACTCAAGTCTCCATAAACCATGTAGCCATCATGGGTAGTAAAGGATCATACTTTTTAGATGACTCCTTAAGATGCTTTTAGCATAGACTAGTGGATCCACTTAGTTAAGGCGTCCTATATGACGGCAAAGTATAGGA
>JAJOOR010004648.1:0-73373 GCA_036250505.1 Solanum acaule
CTTTTTATATACAGCTAAACAAGTTTCCGGTAACTTCCGAAGCACATTTTAAAGAACTTTTTGGGTCAAATTCAAATATAATCATTTCATTAAGTTCTTGACTCCAAACTCACATGTGAGGCTCTAGTTTCACTCTATCATTTTCCGAGTCGTTACACCGACAGGGGAAATGGACAGACAGGTGATAAATCCCATTGTTATGCTTTCCCCGGGAGGCTTGAGGTAGAGACATTCGATGCTATTATCACATGTACTCTTCTGGTCTGTGATCACATGGCTTCTGTATTGTTTAATCCTGGATCCATGTTTTCTTATGTATCTTCCTCATTAGCTAATGGACTTGATTTGCATTGTGACTTGCTTAACATACCTATTCGTGTCTCCACTCCTGTTGGTGAGTGTGTTAGTTGAGAAGGTGTATAGGTCTTACCTTGTGAATTTTGTGGGTAGCAAAACTTATGTAGATTTGATTAATCTAGAGATGATTGATTTTGATGTAATTCTGGGTATGACTTGGCTTTCTCCAAATTTTTCTATCTTAGATTGTAATGCTAAGACTGTGAGCTTGGCCAAGCCTGGGATAAATCCGCTAGTGTGGGAGGGTGACTATATTCCCACCCTAGTTCATATTATCTCTTTTCTTCGTGCTAAGAGGTTGGTGAGTAAGGGTTGTTCAATATTGTTTGCACATCTCAGGGATGATGTTTCCAAAGTAACTTAAATCAAGTCGGTTTCGGTAGTTTGTGAGTTTGTAGATGTTTTTCCTGTAGACTTGCCTGGTATGCCACCAGATAGAGATATTGATTTTTGTATTAACCTGGAGCCGGGGACTCACCCCATTTCCATTGCACGTTACAGAATGGCTCCGACTGAGTTAAGGGAGTTGAAGGCCCAACTTCAGGAGTTGTTAGGTGAAGGTTTTATTCGACCGAGTGGCTCTCCTTGGGGTGCTCCAGTTTTATTTATGAAGAAGTAGGATGGTAGTTTTCGGATGTGCATAGACTACAGGCAGCTGAATAGGTGACTATTAAGAACAAGTACCCCATTCCTCGCATTAATGACTTGTTCGATCAGTTACAGGGTGCTTGTGTGCTCTCAAAAATTGATTTGAGGTCCGATTATGATCAACTGAAAATGCGGGAGATAGATGTGCCCAAGACTGCTTTTCGAACCAGGTATGGGCATTATGAATTCTTAGTAATGTCTTTTGGGATTACAAATGCCCTTGTTGCTTTCATAAGTCTGATGAACGGAATTTTTATGCCATATTTGGATCTCTTCGTTATTGTATATATTGATGATATATTGATCTACTCCAAGAGCAGGAAAGAACATGAAGAGCATCTGAGAATTGTATTGGGGTTGTTAAGGGAGAAAAGGCTTTATACCAAATTCTCCAAGTGTGAGTTTTGGCTCGATTTTGTGTCCTTCTTAGGGCACGTGGTTTCTAAGGATGGAGTGATGGTGGATCCCACTAAGATTGAAGTAGTGAAGAGTTGGGTAAGGCCTACTAATGTTTTAGAAGTAAGGAGCTTTGTTGGTTTAGTTAGCTACTACTGTCGGTTCGTTAAGAGATTTTATTCCATTGCTTCACAACTGACCAACTTGACCAAGCAGAATGTTTCATTTATATGGTTATATGAGTGTGAAGAAAGCTTCCTGAAACTCAAGACCTTGTTGACTACTATACCGATTCTTGCCTTGCAAGTGGAAGATAAAAATTTCATTATTTATTGTGATGCATCTTAATCTGGTGTGGTGCAGTGCTAATGCAAGAGAGGAATGTAATTGCTTATGCTTCAAGGCAACTTAAAGTGCATGAACGTAACTATCCAACCCATGATTTGGAGTTGTCTGCGGTGGTATTTGCATTGAAGCACTAGAGGCATTATCTATATAGGGTCAAGTGTGAAGTGTATAGAGATCATCGTAATTTACAATATGTGTTCACTCAGAAGAACTTGAATTTGAGGCTGAGGAGGTGGATGGAGTTATTCAAAGACTATGATATTACTATTCTATATCACCCTGGAAAAGTTAATGTTGTGGCTGATGCCCTAAGTAGAAAAGCAGGAAGCATTGGGAGTTTAGCCCACTTACAAATTTCTAGGCGCCCATTAGCTAGTGATGTTCAACATCTAGCTTATGACTTGATGAAGCTGGAAGTAATATAGAAAAGAGGATTCTTGGCCTGTGTGGAGGTAAAATATTCTTTTCTTGACAAGATTAAAGGAAAACAGTTTGATGATTAGAAGTTAAGCCAAATTCATGATAGGGTAATGCGAGGAGAGGCCAAAGAGGCTGTGATCGATGAGTAAGGCGTCTTGAGGATTAAGGGGCGAGTATGTGTGCCCCGTATTGATGATTTGACTCATACTATTTATGCAGAGGCTCATAGTTTGAGGTATTCTATACCAAGATGTATCGTGATCTGAGATAGAATTATTGGTGGAGTAGAATGAAGAGTGACATTGTTGCCCAATGTCTGAATTGTCAGCAAGTAAAATATGAGCATCAGAGGCCTGGAGGGACCCTTCAGAGAATGCCCATTCCTGAATGGAAGTGGGAAAGAATTGCAATGGATTTTTTTGGTTGGTCTTCCAAAGACATTGGGTTAGTTTGATTCTATATGGGTAATTGTTGACATGTTAACTAAGTCTGCTCACTTCATTCCATTCAAGGCGACTTATAATGCAGAGAAGTTAGCCAAACTCTATATTCACGAGATTGTTCGATTGCATGGAGTTTTGATCTCCATCATATCAAATAGAGGTATGCAATTTATTTATATCTTTTGGGACCTTGCAGGCTGAATTAGGTACTAGATTAGATCTTAGTACCACATTTCACCCTTAGATCGATGGGCAGTCTGAGCGAACAATTCAAGTGCTGGAGGATATGCTTCGTGGGTGCATGACAGATTTTGGTAGTCATTGGGATCAGTTCTTATCCTTGTTAGAGTTTTCGTACAACAATAGCTACCACTAGAGTATTGATATGGCCCCATTTGAGGCATTGTATGGGAGGAGATGTAGGTCTCCCATTGGTTAGTTTGATGCATTTGAGGTGAGACCTTGAGGTACCGATCTTTTGAGGGAATTGTTAGAGAAAGTGAAATTCATTCAAGAGAAGCTTCTAGCAGCTAAGAGCAGACAGAAGGAGTATGCAGATCGGAAGGTCAGGGACTTGAAGTTTATGGAAGGTGAGCAAGTCTTGCTAAAGATTTCACCCATGAAAGGTGTGATGCGGTACAACAAATATGATATATAGCTACGAAATTATTAGCTACGACATCAAATTCGTCACTAATTATTCACTTTTAGTGACAAAATTTATTTTTCGTGCTTAAATATATGACACACATACTTTTAGTGATGAAACATAAACATCCGTAGCAAAGTTTTATCCACTTAAGTTTCCCACCAAAAAATTAATTGCCGCCATTTGTCAAGTAGTGTTAGTCACAAATTTAATGTTATCGGTGATACATTATTTCGTCACTAATAATATATTTAATTCATGAGAAATAATTTTCTTTCTTAAAACTTATTAGTTTTTGGACACAAAAAAATTTCATCTAAAAAATTATGTTGTTACAATATTGACAAATTAGAGTTTGTAGTTAAATATTATAAGTTTTAGCTATAAAAATTAGATTTAATTATGACATTTATTTTCGTCACTAATAATATAAATAATTGGTGACAACGATTTTATTGTCTCTAATCAATCTTTGATTTAGTGACAACAAAAAAATTGTCACAAAATATGTAAGGTGTTAAATAGCGACGACTTAAAATTTGTAGTAAATAATTCAACTATTTACCACGAAAAAAATTCATAGCTAAATATAAATTTTTTGGCTACAATTGTTCATAATCACAAGTGACAACTTACAAAAAGAGTAATACAAGTGCTTCATAAGAAATAGACAGAGTCCATTCCTTAATTGGCAAGGGAAAATATTAAAACCAACTAATTCAGTCGATTTTGGAAAAATGAAAAAGTTCAATTCATCAATTTTCTTAAATTCCGCAATTATAAAATGCATCATTTGAAAAATACAATCCAGGTTATAAGTACCGTGAGTGGGGTACGGTTCTACCACTAGATCATTAATATTTATTGGTTTAACACTTTTTTTATTTGATACACTTTCATCGATAAAGATGATAGAAAAAATAATTTCTCAAGTCTTGGTGCTAATTTTTGTGCGTTTCTACTGATTTCTGATTGGTAAACTGCATAGACTAAGTCGATCTATTTGCTTATGTCTAAAAATATGTATATATTTAATAGTAATTCTCTAGACGTACGTAGAGAAACAAAGATAACATGGACATACAAACTTAGACTTTGCAAAGGTGCGAAATATTTTATGAATTTCTATTAACTTTTTCCATCAGTGTGAAAATTTAAATAAACTAAAAAATGAAAGCACAAATGAAAGAAATGAACCAACTAGGATTTCAAATATATTATGATGAAGTACTATAGTTATGGGTATCAATGTTTTTTTCAAAAAAATTGATTTACTGATCGAATTGAACCGATTATTCAATTTTTTTAATAAAATTGAAACTTTAATTTTATATAAATTTTTAATTATACTAAATAATTTTTAAAATTTATAAAAATAAATAAATAAAATGACAAAATCGTACTTAATATATTTAAAGATATTTTAAAAAATATATAGTTTAATTAAAATATAATCTACATTTGAATGAATTGTGGGTGGTAAATTTCATGCATTTGTGTATGTGTATTAATAATCATATAATATATTATCTCTACAGAAGTTAAATTTGAAAGAAGTGAATGAAGTTAAAAATAAAATAAAAATGAGACACAAGATAGAGTTGATCGGATGGTAAACGCTCCTCACTTCCAACCTTAAGGTTTTGAGTTCGAGTTCCTAAGAAAGCATAATGTGGGAGCTCCTGGGAGGGGTTTAAAAAGTTGAGATGGGATATAACAGGAAAATTAATCTTTTTTATAATAATAAATTTGTCCCTAATTAATACATTTAAGAACAAAATATTTTTTTGTATATAAAATATAGTCATTAGTGACGAAATTAGATTTTGTTCAACTACGAAATACATATAACTTTAGAGACAGTTGATGTCATCACTGATTGATGTAAAATAATTAGCGACGATATAATTTTGTCGGTAGTGATAACCTTTTTAGTGACAAACATACTATTAACTACAAAAAATATAATTTTTATGACAAATAAATTTGTCACAAATGTTTAAGCATTTGGGGACAATTTTTCTTTTTGTAGTTAATATAATACATTTAGCGACGAAGCACTAAATCATCTTTGTATACTTTACCGACACACATTTAGTGACGACCGATTGATGAATTATTTTTCTCTCTTAAGATTTTTAGTGACGAAATATGATTTATAAATGACGAAATTATTTGTCCCTCATAATTGAATTTGTTGTAGCGAGGTAAGTTGAGTCCGAGGTTTATTAGGCCATTTGAAGTTCTTAAGCGGGTGGGGGAGGTCGCTAATGAATTGGCCTTGCCTCCAGAGTTGTCAGGAGTGTACTCGGTATTTTATGTGTCCATGCTGAAAAAATATCATTATGATGGAAACTACATTATCCGTTGGGATTTGGTCTTGCTTGATGAGAATCTGTCATATGAGGAGGAGCCAGTAGCTATTCTAGATAGAGAGGTTCGCAAGTTGAGGTCAAAGGATATTGCATCTATTAAGGTTCAGTGGAAGAATCGGCCGGTTGAAGAGTCCATTTGCGTAACACCCCGTATACTAGAACAAACCAGATTGCAATTTTCAGGTGTTGCAGGTGGCACCCACGGGCACCATCCATGGACCGTAGGAGGACCCATGGTCCGTCCTGCAGGTCCGTGGTTCGCACCTGCGACCCACCTCCCAGAAGCCTAAAAAATTTGGCTAAGTGTCGACCCATGGCCGGACCCACAGACCGTAGGTCATGCCACGGTTTGTGGTCCAGGACAGTAGGTCAGACCCCCAGAAAACCAGCTCCAGTTTCGATTGACGGTTGACCAGCACGGACCGTAGTCGATCGATGGTCCGTTGGTGACCCCGACAACTTTTAAGTCAAGGGTCTTTTGGTCTTTCCTTATGCGTTGGACCCCCAAATTATGTCGTTTAAACCTTAAACGGACGTGGTTTTGATCATTTTTAGCCTACAAACATAACTAGAATTTACCTAAGTCAGATCATTCATCAAAACTTAGAAAAATTAGAGCGTAAGAGGAGAAAGAGGTTAAGAACCCTAGTTCGAGACCGCAACAAGGTTCCATTAGTTACAGCCCCAAAATCGAACGAGTTCTCTGTGGAATTCGTCACCAGGTATGTGGGATTTCAGTAGTGGGTTCCTTTCACCCATTAGGTCCTTAGATTTCAATCAGAATCTTGATTCCCTTACTACTATCTAGACCTAGGGTTTCTTGAATGTTAGAATTGTTGGGTTCTTAGCTGTTAGAATGATCCAAATCATACTATCATGTTGTAGTATTATTTTTGCCCAGATTCATGCAAAAACACAGAACCCTAGCTATGTAGTTCTTTTAGTTCATGAATTACACATGCAAGGTCAATAAATTTAGCTATATATAAACATGCCTTAGGTTTCAAATGCATTATTATCAGTATATTAAGGTTGCATTCTCAGTATGCATGTCAGTATTTTGAGCTATCTAGTATTATAGCATTTCAGTCATAAAGTGTTAATTACTTAATCATATGGGAAACTTAATACCGAGTAGACTAGGATCAGTCACCCTCAAGTCCCACAACTACGTACCCCATAGGTTGTAAGTCCCCTCTATGGGCATCATTTTAGTGATCACGCCAGCATGCCTCTATACCTCTGGCACGATATATTGGGTCCTCTCGATGGGGCGTATACATCGGACTCCACATTTAGCTTATGTGGTTTTATATCGGTTATTAGTAGCTCCCTTACAGTTCAGTCAGATTCTATTGCATTGACCATGTTCTCAGTATAGTTTAGTATTTAGTCTCAACATGATATAAACTTGGTCATTCCATTCAGTTTAGTCATATACAGTACTTTCAGTATCCTTATCATGTTCAAATTATACCAATGCTTTTTTGCTTGTTCAATTATGTTATTGTTCAGCTTTATTCTATCCTACATGCTCAGTACCTTTCAAGTACTGACGCATACTCTGCGCTATATCTTCTCGTGATGTAGGTTCAGGTCCCCAGTAGTCAAATCATGCATAGATTGGTTCCCGATCTTCAGTTCAGCAGCATAAGTGGTGAGTCCTTATTCTTCGAGGACTAGTGACATGATTATCTTTCTTGCTTTTAGTTTTAGTTTTAGTTTTGCTAGATCTAGCTGGGGCATGTCCTAACATTTCTAGGTCAGTAGAGGCTTTATTTCAGACGTAGTTAGTTTCAGCTTTAGTCTTAGAGTTTGACCTTTCATTTGTATTCAAACTCTTAGTTTTCTTATATTTAGATTTAGTATATGGGTATTCCCCATCATTTCAAATTTTCATATGATTTAGCTTCCGCACAGTTTTATTGCTCAAGTTTATCTTTAGTATGCTTATGATTACGCCAGCAGGGTTAGCTTGGGGTCACTTGTGATCCTAAGTTCCGTGTCCGCATTTAGGGGTAGCCTCGGGGCGTGACAAACTTTGTATCAGAGCACTAGGTTCAAGAGTCCTAGGATGTATGAAAAGCCACACTAAGTAGAGTCCTTTTCATGGGTGTGAAATGCACCACATCTAATGAGAAAGAGGCTACAAAGTGATTTAGGAAAAAACTTCAATTTCTTTGTTACTCTTATCGTGCGTAAGGTATGATCTAATTCCTTGTGCTAATACTTCATTATGTGCTTTCTGATGATGCCTCATCGTACAACTTATGGAAGGAATGCAAATACCAGGAATGCAAATGCAGCTCCTCAAGTCCCAGATCAGAAAGTTTCAAATGCTGAATTCCGAAATGCTATCCAGTTGTTGGCTCAAGGTGTGACCAACCAGAGCAACCAACAGGCTCCAGTTCTGAAAAATGCTAATGTTGGGTTAGCTGCAGCTAGAATTCATGATTTTGTTAGGATGAATCTGCCTGAGGTCTTAGGGTCGTAGATTGGTGAGGATCCCCAAAGCTTCATTGATGAGGCCAAGAAGATCTTTGGAGTGATGCAGGTAACTGGAAATGATCGAGTTGATTTGGCATCTTACTAGCTTAAGGATGTAGCTCATATCTGGTATACTCAGCGGAAGGAGAATAGGGGTACAGATGCAACTCCTATCATTTGGGAATGCTTTAGTGAGACCTTTCTGGACAAGTTTTTCTCAAGAGAGTTGAGGGAGGCAAAAGCTCAGGAGTTTATGAATTTGAGGCAGGGTTCTATGACGGTCCAAAAGTATGGACTCAAGTTCACCCAACTCTCCAGGTATGCTCTTCACATGGTTGCTGATTCCAGGGCTCAAATGAACAAGTTCAGGTATGGGGTATCCGATCTTGTGAAAACAGAGTGTAGGAATGCCATGTTACTTTAAGATATGAACATCTCTAGGCTCATAACTCATGCTCAACAGGTTGAGGGTGATAAGATTAGGGAACATGCCAAGGAGAATAAGAAAGCTTGGACAGACAACTATGGCTATTCTCAACAGAAGTCGGGTGGTGGAGATCACTCAGTTTCAGTAGAAGTCTTCAACTCCAACACCTTCATCTGCTAGTGTCCCATCCTCCAAGTTTTGTAATGATCAGAAAGGTCGGGAATCAGTCTCTAAGACTCAAGGTAGTGTTTCAGGCACCATAACCTACCCAACTTGTCTGAAGTGTGGTAAGAACCATCCGGGGGAGTGTCTTGCAGGGAAGGAAGGATATTTTGGATGTGGTCAGTCTGGTCACAGGTTGAAGGATTGTCCTTCTAAGAAAGGTCAATGAGGTAACAATGGTAGAGCTCAGTCTACAACTTCAGCAGCACCAGCAGGTCGCCTAACTTAGTAGGGTAACTCATCTGGTACAGGCAGTGGTCAGTGCCAAAACAGGTTGTATGCTCTCCAGGATCAGGAAGATTCTCCTGAAGTAGTCACTGGTACGTTACGAGTCTTTGACCTTGATGTTTATACATTGTTAGATCCAGGGGCTACTTTGTCTTTTGTAACTCCTTATATAGCAGTCAAATTCGATGTTAGTCCAGAAACTCTCTCAGAACCCTTCTCATTCTCTACTCTAGTCTGTGACTCAGTTATAGCTAGATGGGTATACAAAAATTACCCTGTCACAGTTTCCCAGAAAGTTACCTCAACATATCTCTTAGAGTTAGAAATGGGACTTTAATCTCATTCTAGGAATGTATTGGTTACATTTCTGTTATGCCTCAGTCGATTGTAGAACTAGGATTGTTCATTTTCAGTTTCCAGACGAACCAATCTTAGAATGGAAAGGTAGTAGCTTAGCGCCTATGGGACGATTAATTTCTTACCTTAAGGCCAGAAAGATGATTTCTAAGGGGTATCTCTATCATCTAGTTTGAGTTAAGGATCTAAGCTCCGAAACCCCAACTCTTGAGTCAGTTCCAGTAGTAATTGAGTTTCTAGAAGTATTTCCAGAAGATCTTCCCGGAGTTCCTCCCGAAAGGGAAATCGACTTCAAAATTGACCTCCTTCCAAATACCCAGCTTGTTTCTATTCCTCCTTACAGAATGGCTCCACCTGGGCTTAAGGAATTGAGATCAGTTGAAAGACCTTCTAGATAAGGGCTTCATCAGACCCAATATTTCCCCATGGGGTGCACAGTGTTGTTCGTGAAAAAGAAAGATGGTTCTCTCAGAATGTGCATTAACTATAGGCAGTTGCAAGGTCACAATCAAGAATAAGTATCCCATCCCCAGGATTGATGACTTGTTTGACCAACTTCAGGGTGCTAGTCATTTCTCGAAGATAGACCTCAGATCCGATTATCATCAGCTTAGAGTCAGAGATAGTGACATTCCGAAGACAGCCTTCAGAACTCGGTATGGTCAATATGAATTTGTAGTTATGTCATTTGTACTAACCAATGCTCCTGCAACTTTTATGGATCTAATGAACAAAGTGTTCAAGCAGTATTTGGACTTGTTCGTTATCGTCTTTATTGATGATATCCTCATTTATTCTAGGAATGAGGAAGAACATGTGAATCATTTGAGGGTTGTTCTGCAAACTCTCAAAGATCGCCAGTTATTCACTAAGTTTAGCAAATGTGAGTTTTGGTTGCAATCCATTGCTTTCCTTGGTCACATAGTGTCTAGCGAAGGGATCCGAGTTGATTCTCAGAAAATAGAAGTAGTGAAACAATAGCCCAGACCTACCTCTCCTATAGATATCATAAGTTTCTTAGGTTTAGCAGGTTATTATAGAAGGTTTATGGAAGGATTTTCATCCATAGCCTCTCCATTGACTAAGTTGATGCGGAAAAAAATTAAGTTTCAGTGGTCAGATGATTGTGAGAAAAGCTTCGCAGAACTGAAAACTAGTTTAACTACAACTCCTGTTTTGACTCTACTAGAGGGTTCAGACGGTTATGTTATCTATTGTGATGTATCTAGTGTCGGCCTAGGTTGTGTGTTGATGCAGCGAGGTAAGGTTATAGCTTATGCTTCTAGACAACTTAAGGTGCATGAGAAGGACTATCCAACTCATGACCTCGAGCTTGTAGCAGTGGTGTTTGCACTTAAAATTTGGAGACACTACTTGTATGGTGCTCACAGACCATAAGAGCCTTCAATATATGTTCTCCCAGAAAGAGTTGAATCTTTGCCATATGAGATGGCTTGAATTACTCAAGGATTATGATATGAGTGTGCATTACCATCCTGGTAAGGCAAATGTAGTAGAAGATGCTCTTAGTAGACTATCTATGGGTTGCGTAGCATATGTTGAGGAAGAAAGAAAGGAGCTAGCAAAGGATGTTCACTGACTTGCTTGATTAGGAGTTCGTCTTATGAGCATATCGGATGGTGGTGTAACAATTCAGAATGGGTCAGAATCTTCATTGGTAGTGGAGGTGAAGGAAAAGCAAGACAGTGATCCGATATTGCTTCAACTAAAGGGTGCAGTCTATCTGCAGAGAGTTGAGGTTTTCTCCCAAGGGAGAGATGGTGTACTTCGCTATCAGGGTCGATTATGTGTTTCTAAGGTGGGTGAGTTGAGACAGCAGATTCTTGCATAAATCCATAATTCGTGATTTACGGAAAGTCTTTTGGTGGAATGGTATGAAAAGGGATATAGCGGGTTTTATGTCTAAGTGCGAGAATTGTCAACAAGTCAAGGTAGAACATTAGAAACCAGGAGGTATGACTCAGAGATCAACATTCCTACTTGGAAGTGGGAAGTGATCAACATGGACTTCATCACAAATTTACCTCGTACTCGCAGACAACATGACTCAATTTGGGTGATTGTTGATAGAGTTACTAAGTCTGCACGCTTTTTGGCTGTTAAGACTACAAATTCGGTGGAGGACTACGCCAAGCTTTACATTAATGAGATATTTAGGTTGCATGGGGTTCCTTTTTCTATCATCTCAGATAGAGGTCCTCAGTTTACCTCTCATTTCTGGAAGTCATTTCAGAAAGGTCTTGGTACTCAGGTTAACCTTAGCACAATCCATTTCATCCACAGACAGATGGTAAGGCAGAGCGTACCATTCAGACCTTAGAGGACATGTTGAGAGTTTGTGTGATTGACTTTAAGGATAGTCTCACTTATGAAGAGGTACTAGTTGAGATTCTTGATCATCAGGTTCGAAGGTTGAGAAATAAAAAAGTCGCTTCAATCAAGGTTTTGTGAAGGCGTCCATATAGGGAGCTACTTGTGAAGTAGAAGCAGCCATGAAGGCCAAGTATCCTCACCTCTTCCCTTTCGATTCCATTCCAGCTTGAGGTAATAGTTTCTCTTCAGTTTTTCAATCATTCATGCGCAGTTTCAGTCTTAGTATCTTGTTCCTTCAGTTTGTACTTGCATTTTCAGTGTATTTGCATGTTTTTTGAACTTAGTTCAGCCAGAAATCAGTTTCCAGTGTTTAGTGGTAGGAGTTGCAGCTCTCTCCCTCTATTTAAGCTATTTAGTCTTCATTCGAGGACAAATGTTCCCAAGGGCGAGATAATGTAACACCCCGTATAATAGAACATATCAGATTACAATTTTCAAGTGTTGTAGGTGGCACCCACGGGCACCATCAAAGGACCTAGGAGGACCCACGGTCTGTCCTGCGGGTCCGTGGTTCGCACCTGCGACCCTCATCCCAGAAGAGTAAAAAAATATCAGCTAAGTGTCGACCTACAGCCGGACCCATGGACCGTAGATCAGGCCACAGTCCGTGGTCCAGGACCGTAGGTCAGACCCTAGAAAACCAGCTCCAGTCCCGACTGACCATTGACCATCACGGACCATCAGTCGATCTACGGTCGTCGGTGACCCCGACAACTTTTAAGTCAGGGGTCTTTTGGTGTTTTCCTTATGCGTTGGAACCCTAAACTACATCGTTTAAACCCTAAACTACGTGGTTTTGATTAGTTTTAGTCTAGAAACATAACTAGAACTTACCTAAGTCATATCATTCATCAAAACATAGAAAAATTAGAGCATAAGAGGAGAAAGAGGTCAAGAACCCTAGTTCGAGAACGCAACAAGGTTCCATCAGTTCCAGCCCCGAAATCAAAAGATTTCTCCGTGGAATTCGTCACCAGGTATGTGGGATTTCACTAGTGGGTTCCTTTCACCCATTAGGTCCCTATATTTCAGTCAGAATCTTGATTCCCTTACTACTATCTAGACCTAGGGTTTCTTGAATGTTAGAATTGTTGGGTTCTTAGCTGTTAGAATGATCCAAATCATACTATCATTTTGTAGTATTGTTTTTGCCCAGATTCATGCACAAACTCAGAACCCTAGCTATGTAGTTCTTTCAGTTCATGAATTACACATGCTAGGTCAGTAAATTCAATTATATATAAACATGCCTCAATTTTTGAATTCATTATTATTAGTATTTTAAGCTTTCCAGTATTACAACATTTCAGTCATAAAGTGTTAATAATTTAATCATATGGGAAGCTTAATACCGAGTGGACTAGGGTCAGTCACCCTCAAGTCCCACAACTAAGTCCCCCATAGGTTGTAAGTCCCCTATGTGGGCATCATTTTAGTGATCACGCCAGCATGCCTCTATACCTCTGGCAGGGTATATTGGGTCCTCTCGATGGGGCATATACATCGGACTCTACATTTAGCTCATGTGGTTTTATGTCGGTTATTAGTATCTCCCTTACAATTCTATTGCATTGACCATGTTATCAGTATAGTTCAGTATTCAGTCTCAGCATGATATAAACTTGGTCATTGCATTCAGTTTAGTCATATACAGTACTTTCACTATCCTTATCATGTTCAGATTATACCATTGCTTTATTGCTTGTTCAGTTATGTTATTATTCAACTTTATTCTATCCTACATGCTCAGTACCTTTCAAGTACTGACGCATACTCTGCGCTACATCTTCTCATGATGTAGGCTCAGGTCCTCAGCAGTTAGATCACGCATAGATCGGTTTCTGATCTTCTGTTCAGTAGCATCAGTGGTGAGTCCTCATTCTTCGAGTCTAGTGACATGATTATCTTTCTTGATTTTAGCTTTAGTTTCAGTTTTTCTAGATCTAGCTGGGGCATGTCCCAACATTTCAAGGTCAGTAGAGGCTTTATTTCAGACATAGTTAGTTTCAACTTTAGTCTTAGAGTTTGACCTTTCATTTGTATTCAAACTCTTAGTTTTCTTATATTTAGATTTAGTATATGGGTATTCCCCATCATTTCAGATTTTCACATGATTTAGCTTCCGCACAGTTTTATTGCTTCAGTTTATCTTTAGTATGCTTATGATTATGCTAGTAGGGTTAGCTTGGGGTCACTCGTAGTCCTATGTCCCGTGTCCTCTTCCAAGGGGTAGCCTCTGGGTGTGACAACTTGGGAGAGTGAGGTTGATATGCATGAGAGATATCCACATCTTTTTATCGATTTAGGTACCCTTTCTTACCCTCGCCTCCTTTTGATCGTTCGAGGAGGAACTATGGGTAAATTGATATCAAATGTAACAAACCATTTGGTCATTTTGAGTACTAGAACTTTTTGTTTCATAAAAGACTCTTTTGATAGGTTCTACATGGGTAGTTTTGACTATTCGTAACTATAGTTATATCATTAAGGGGTAGTTTAATTAATCAATTTAGTTGGTGGTTAAAGAAAATAACATTTAAATTAGTAGGGTGTCACTTTTACTACTTTTATAATTAGTCTTTAAATAGTTAAGGTAGTAAATAATCTCTAGAAGAAAATAGGGGAAGAGGAGAATAACAGAAAGCAAGCCACATGAACAAAGAACGGCTTCATTCAGGTGACTCTTTGACTCTAACCTATGTTAGTTATATTAATAGATTGATTAGCGTTATATTGGGGAGTATAATGGAATTTTGAAAAAGGGTTGCTATTGGCCGATTGAATTGGAAGATAAGTAAAAAAGTAATGATTAGGTCATGATGAAAAATTTAGGAAAAGTTGAAAGTAATCATTCGAAAGGTATGGTTCATGTGCATATGTTGGATGGATTCTGTGTAATTACGCATATATATATATATATATATATATATATATATATATATGAATGGATTCTGTGTAATTACGCATATATATAATATTTATAAATAAATAAATAAATTCTTATTCTTCTTATGTTATTCCTATTGTGTAGTTTAAGGTGCTGGAAGCCACTGGTTTCGAAACCAGTGGTTTCATCGTTAGATATTATAATTCTATTATCATATTATAAATTAAGTGTTGATATATTGAGATAGGTAAATAAATATTAGTTGTAATGTATTATACTAACACCATTAAATTTATGATAATGGAAGGAATTGAGTCTTACCTTATGTTTGAACTTTAGAAAAAATAACTATAGATTTGGGTGAGCTTTGAGTCTAGACTATACATTTAGTAATATTGGTGTCTACACACGTGTCTACTTACGAATTATGCATACAGATAGATTGGAAAGGTTCTGAGGCACTGAGGAAAGGAAATGCATTGGAGAAGTAGCTTTCCTGACTTCAGTTCTTCAGTGGAGGTAGGTTATGGTTTATTCTATGTGATAGATAGACTCTTAATAGTGATTGATAGTCATTGAGTGATATTGTGAATTTCTCTATGCACTTGGTTGTGTAGTTTGGATAATCTATGTGTTGTTTGTGATTGGTCTGAAATCTTGAGATCGTGAAATTTATAATCTTGAACCTTCTCTATCGAAGTGATGCCTTGTATAAAGAAGGCTTGGTAAAATATTTTTACTGAAGTGAAAAATGGAGATAATAAATGATAGATTAAAGATATGTTTGGATTGGATGTCACGAGTCGGCACAATATTATTGGATCGGGTGTCAAATTCCGACATGATATATTGGATCGAGTGCCACCATCCGGCACGACGCTATGGGATTGAGTGTCACGTTCCAGCATGATAACATTAAAGGAAAACATATATAACCAATATAATTTACTCAATCTCAAAGAACTCAATTCCCAAAGAGCTTTGTGTGGAGGCATGAGTCCTCATGTGTGTTCTTGATAGTGTTGACTAATTATGTACTTACTTTAGTGTTGTTGTCACTGGTTCGTGTTGTTTGTTGTTTTCCACCTGCTAAGTGCCATAGTTGATTTATACTATTAATGTATTATACTAACACCATTAAATTTATGATAATATAGAGAATTGAGACTTATCTCAGGCTTGAACTTTAGGAAAAATAACTATAGATTTGGGTGATCTTTGAGTCTAGGCTAGACATATAGTAATATGGGTGTCTACACACATGTTTACTTACGAATTATGCATATTAGATAGATTGGAAATGTTCTGAGGCACTGAGGAAAGGAAAGACATTGGAATTGCCTGACTTCAGTTCTTCGGTGGAGGTAGGTTATTGTTTATTCTATGTGATAGATAGACTCTTAATAGTGATTGATAGTCGCTGAGTAATATTGTGAATTTATCTATGTATTTGGTTGTGTCTTTGGATAATCTATGTGTTATTTGTGATTGGTATGAAATCTTGAGACCATGAAATTTATAATCTTGAACCTTCTCTATCGAAGTGATGCTTTGAATAAAGAAGGCTTGATGAAATATTTTTAATGAAGTGAATAATGGAGATAATAAATGATAGATTAACAATATATTTGTATCGGGTGCCACGAGTCGGGACAATATTATTGGATCGGTGTCATGTTTCGGCACAATATATTGGATCGGGTGTCACAAGCCGGCACTATGTTATTGCATCGGATGTCACGTTCCGGCATGATAACATTAAAGGAAAACATATATTAACAACACAATATACTCAATTGCAAAGAACTCAATTCCCAAAGAGCTTTGTGTGGAGGCATGAGTCCTCATGTGTGTTCTTGATATTGTTGACTGATTATGTTTTTACTTTAGTGTTGTTGTCACTGGTTCGTTCTGTTTGTTGTTTTCCACCTGCTAAGTGCAATAGTGGATTTATACTATTACTCAATGCATATTAGTTTCTAGTGTTAGTTGACCGATGATATCTATTCAGTACATGTTGCTCTGTACTGACACTACTTGTGTTTTCTCAGTTTCTTTTGTGGAGTCCAGCAAGTGAGCCATGGACTTCGGCTCGCCCTCAACTCTAGCCAATCTCCAGTTCATCAGATTTCAGGGTAAGCTATTCCTTTTAGCTCGTGCTGGATTCTCTCGGTCATGGCATGATACTCTTGAATTTCTGACATACACTATCCTACTTATTTATTTTGATATCTTTAATACTCTTAAACTTGGTATTTTGAGAATTGATGTCCTTGATGTGATGACTTTCAAGTTTTGCGGATAATATGCAATAGACCTTAGAAATTTATTTTATTGGTTACTTTAATAAGTTTGAGCTTCCGCATTATGGTTGTTATCCATGGTTGAACAATTGGATAAGTTGGGATTGAATTCATTGGTTTGTCCACCTAGGAGGTTAAGTGTTGGTGCCATTCATGACTCGTTTTGGGTCGTGACAAACTTTGCATTATGGTTGTTATCTATGGTTGAACAATTGATATATGTTGGTGTTGAATTCATTGGTTTGCCCACCTAGGAGGTTAAGTGTGGGTGCCACTCATGACTCGTTTTGAGTCATGACAAACTTATTAAAGTAACCAATAAAATAAACCTCTAAAGTGTTTTGCATATTATCCCCAAAACCTGAAAGCAAGGACATCTATTCTCAAAATACCAAGTCTAAGAGTATTCAAGATATCAAAATAAATAAGTAGGATAGTGTATGTCCGAAATTTAAGGGCATCATACCATAACTGAGAGAATCTAACATGAGCTAGGAGGAGTAGCTCACCCTAAAATCTGATGTACTAGAGACTGGCGCAGAGCTGAGGGTGAGTCAAAGTAGATGGTTCACTTGCTGCACTTCATCAAAGAAAATGAAGAAAACACAAGTATGGGTCAATACATGCAACATGTACTGAGTAGATATTATCAACCAACTATAAATAGAAATTAATATGCAATGAGTAATAGTATAAATCCAATATGGCACTTAGCAGGTGGCAAACAACAAACAACACATAGATTATCCAAACCACAACCAAGTACATAGAGAAATTGACAATATCAGTCAATGACTATCAATCACTATTAGGAGTCTATTTATCACACTAAAAATAAACCATAACCTACATCCAACGAAGAACTGAAGTCAAGCAAGCTACTTCTCCAATGCCTTTCCTTTCCTCAGTGCCTCAGAACGTTTTCAATCTATCAAGTATGCATAATTCATAAGTAAATACTTGTGTAGACATCCATATTACTATATGTCTAGCCTAGACTCAAAGCTCACCCAAATCTATGATTATCTTTCATAAAGTTCAAGCATAAGGTAAGTCTCAATTCCTTCCATTATCATAAATTTAATGGTATTAATATAATAAAATACACCTAATATTTATTTAACTATCTCAATAAATCAACACTTAATTTATAATATGATAATAGAATTATAATATCTAACGATGAAACCACTGGTTACGAAACCAGTGGCTGCCAGCACCATATATATATATATATATATACACACACACCTTTCCAATGATTACTTTCAACTTTTCCTAAATTTTTCATCATGACCTAATCGTTACTTCTTTACTTATCTATCAATTCAACCGGCCAATAGCAACCCTTTTTTTTCAAATTTCCATTATACTCCCCAATATAACGCTAATCAATATATTAATATAACTAACATAGGTTAGAGTCAAAGAGTCACCTGAATGAAGCCGTTCTTGGTTCACACGAATTACTTTTTGTTATTCTCCTCTTCCCCTATTTTCTTCTACATATCATTTACTACCCTAACTATTTAAAGACTAATTATAAAAGTGGTAAACGTGGCCCCCTACTAATTTTAATGTTATTTTCCTTAACCACCAATTAAATTAATTATTTAAACTACCCCCTTAATCATATAGCTATAGTTACGAATAGTCCAAAATACCCATTTAGAACCTATCGAAAAAGTCTTTTATGAAATAAAAAATTCTAGTACTCAAAACGATCAAATGGTTCGTTACAACTTGGAAATATATATATATATATATATATATATATGTATATATATATATATTGACAAATTTCTTAGGAGAACCAATTTAACCCATCCAATTTAGAACAAAAAAGCACAAATACTTTGTAGAACCAATTACTCAAAACAGAAAGATAAATAATTTCAAAATCCTAGATTATTGAACTTCTAATTTGGGAGGGGGGGGGGGGGGAGGGGCGAGGTGGAGATTTTAGAAAAAATAATAATAGTAAAACTCACAAAATAGAGGCTAAAGAAAGAGAGATATGTAGATGTGTTGGGATAAGTATTATTTTGGTACATGACAATATGCAAGGAACACGTTGGCAACGTGAGTTGATGAGAAACTATTTCAAGAAGGACTTCTAATTAATAAAGGAGTCTCAGTATAAGAAGAACTCTAAATGAAATCAAGTGGTTAAACAAATGAGGAGTCACTGAAGGAGTAGAAGACTTCAGGAAACAAAAGCATAAATAGGAGAAGAGGCGTTCAGAATAATCATGCACTCACAGAGCAAAACAATTGAGAGATTATTTTTCGAAGTGCTGCTAATCAAAGAATACTGAAGAACAGATCTAGGAAGTTTTCTTAGTATTTGTGATTTTTATATTTTCTAGATCAGTAATTTATAAACTAATATTAGGATTTTAGTCTTCAAGTTGAGGGCAACTCGAAGACACTGGGAACACATACCTTGGAGGTGTGTGGTAGAATTGAGATTAAGTAGTTGATCTTTAGGTTAGATAAACTATTGTAATCTTGTTTGTTGGTTGAGACTCGTAGTTATTTAGTGAAGTTGGGGTAAATCCTGTTGAGGAACAAGTCGTGGTTTTTACACCTTTTGAGCCGGGTGTTTCCACGAAAAATATTGTGTTCTTACTTTACTGTCTTTACATTGTCTTGAAAACACGTTAGGCAACTTGGTTCACCTACGTAAAGTCTGGTAAACGTAAAACAATCTAGGTAGTGTGGAATATCAATTGGCATTAGAGCAAGTTATCTTATACAGGGTAACACCTAAGATAAAAGATCGAGATGAATTTTGCACCACCTATTGGTCACAACAAAGGACAATCAAACTGTCAGACCCCCAATGTTCAATGAGTCTCACTTTGGCTGGTCGAAAGCACGCATAGAGGACTTCATTCAAGCGGATGATTACAAACTGTGGGATAGGATAACTATGGGACCTACCATTCCTATGAAGACTGTTGAAGGAGTTCAAGTACCAAAGGTTAGGATTGACTTCACTGCGGAAGATTTAACAGCTCTCAGGAAAAATGCTAAGACCAAAACATTCTTGTTTGTGGTCTTGGACCAGATGAGTACAACATAATTTCTAACTATACTACTGCCAAACAAATCTGGGATGCACTAGTAAATGCTCATGAAGGAACAAGTCAGGTGAGGAAATTAAGAGTAGCCATGCTATTCACTGAATATGAAACATTCAAGATGAAGGAAGGTGAGCCTCTGTTAGAAATGATTACTAGACTCACTAAGTTGATGAATGAGTTGTCATCACTAGGAAAAGTTCTCACTATTGAAGAATAGGTTGAAAAGGTGCTAAGGATCCTTCCTAAAAACAAATGGGATGTAAAAGTAACTGCCATAAGAGATGCTAAAGACATTTCCATCATGACACTTGATGAACTTGTGGGAAATCTCAGAACTTATGAGATGAACTTGGATGAGTTAAAGAAGGAGGAGATGCTTAGCGAAAAAACACTAGCTCTAAAAGTTTTCGATGGAGAAGATTCTGAGTACGATGAGGACCAAATGGCATTCCTGGCAAGAGGCTTTAAGAAGTATCTCAGAAAAGGTAAAGGAAATGAAAAGAAGGAAACAAATAAAAAAAAGTGGATAAATGATAAATCTCAAAATGGATGCTACAAGTGTGGAAAAACTGATCATCATGTTAAGGACTGCCCACAATGGCAAGCTAACTAGAGGAAAGAAAGAATATAAAAAGAAAGGAATTCAAAGAAAAAAGAGGAATATGCAATGGTAGCTGCCTGGGGTTTAGGAAATGGAGAATCTGATGATGAAGAAACAGATGAAACAACATTCATGGCTCTAGGAGATTCAGACACTGAAGATGATGAAAACTCTGAGGTTAGTATCATTGATCTTAAAGAAAAACTGCATCTATTTTCAAAAAATAAATTAATCGGATTGTTGAATGGGTTAATTGATGACCTTGAAGAATTAACATGTGAAAGAGATCAGCTGTTTAAAGCCTTTGCAGATAAAAAATTTGAGTACATGGAACTCAATGATGACAAAACTGTAACTGATAAACAAAACAACTGTCTGAAGAAAAATGTTGAAAAACTTGAGTCATCCAACCTAGATCTAAAATTTGAAATCTTAAGGATCACAGTTACTAAAAAAGGAAAAGGAATAATGAGTGAAACTGAAGAAAACCGGGAAAAAGAGTTGAAAAAATGCAAAAATGATTATTTTTTTGAAAAAGAAAAAGTGAGGAAATTAAATATAGAAATCTCTCAAATAAAAGTAAAGCTTGAGAGGGCAAACAGATGGACTCACTCATCTAGAGTTGTTAATCAATTGAGTGAGAGAAATCACAATAAGAGAGCATGCATTGGTTTTCATAATGCCAAGGTTATTGCAACTGACTTGTGCTATTTTTGTGGCAAACTTGGGCACCCAACTACTAAATGTCCTGTGGCCAGAAATTATAGAAACAAAATTGTTGGAATAGAAGCAAATAATGTTAAAACCAACCAGAGAACTAGAAACAACAATTGGCTGCCAAAATGGGCAAAAAGAAATCTCATTCACCCCTTCTATCATCGAAAAGGACCCAAGCTTGTCTGGGTTCCTAAAACTAACCTTTAAATGTTTGCAGGTAAAAGTGAAAGGAAGCAAGCACTGGTACATGGATAGTGCTTATTCAAGGCATATGACCGGAGACAAACATAAGGTCCTTTCACTTGCTGCATTCAAAGGGGGAAATGTTTCATTTGGAGATGGAAAGAAAGGGACAATTGTAGGAGTTGGAAAGATTGGAAAGACTGAATCCAAAGCATTGGAGGAAGTATATCATGTGGATGGGTTAAAGAATAATCTTCTCAGCATCTTTCAACTGTGTGACAAAGGTAATAAAATAATTTTTACTTCTGAAGGTTGTAGGGTTGAGAAGCTAGACACAAAACAGGTTATCTTAACTGCCAAAAGACACAGAAATATGTACAAAGCTGATATCATGGGAATGCCTAGCACTACTCTGAAGTGCCTCAGTGCAATTGCTAATGATCCCTTACTATGGCACAAAAGACTTGGGCATGCAAGCTTGAAACAAATAAACAAACTGTTAGAAAATGAGATGGTTATAGGCACCTAAAACCAAATTCAAAAATGACAGGGTTTGTGGTGCATGTGTAAGGGGGAAGCAAGTGAGATCATCATTCATGCCAAAGAATCAGGTAAGTACAACCAAATGCCTTGAACAGATTCATATGGACCTATGTGGACCTATGAGAGTAAGAAGCAGAGGAGGTAAGAGGTATGTCTTTGTCATTGTAGATGATTTTTCTAGATTTACTTGGACATTATTCTTAGCTTCTAAAGAAGAGTCCTTTGAGACTTTTTCTATTTTTATCAAGAAAATAGAGAAAACTCTAGGACTATCCTTGATTTCTATGAGATCTGATCAGGGAACATAATTTGAAAATGCAAAATTCCTAGAATTCTGTTCATCACATGGTATAGATCATAATTTCTCTGCTCCTAGAACTCCTCAACAAAACGGAGTAGTTGAAAGGAAAAACACGACTTTAGAATACATGGCCAGAACAATGATGATTGCTAATAATCTTGAAAAAAATCTCTGGGCTGAAGCCATCAGTACTGCATGTTATATTCTAAATAGGTGCATGACACGTCCCATCTTAGAGAAGACTCCCTATGAATTACTCAAAGGTAGAAAACCGAATATCTCTCACCTTAGGACTTTTGGTTGTGGATGTTATGTTCATAATAATGGTAAAAATAACCTTGGTAAGTTCGATGCAAGAAGTGATGAGGGAATCTTCTTAGGGTATTCACCATATAGTAAAGCATATAGGGTATTGAATAAAAGAACAAAATGTGTTGAAGAAAGCGTGCATGTTGTCTTTGATGAAAATTGTTCTATGTTTGAGACTAACATGCAGGGTGATAGTGAAATTGAGGAGCACAGTCAGGAACAATTTGAGCAACCTGCTCCCTCTGTCGAACAATCTGCAAGCATACAGTCAGGGGGAACAATAAGTCAAGACACTAGTCACTTTGAAGAACAAAATGTTGCAGATAATACTGAAACCTCTCAAGGGTTGACTGTAAAAAGCTACAAGTATTAAGGATCGCATCCCATTGATAATGTTCTTATAGACTTGACTTCTGGAATCACCACTAGGTCAGGCTTGAAGAATCTATGTGCTTTTCAAGCATTCGTGTCTATGGTGGAACCAAAAAGGGTGAAGGATGCTCTTCTTGATGAGGATTGGATTCAAGCAATGTAAGAGGAGCTTAACCAATTCGAAAGAAGTAAGGTATGGCATCTTGTTCCACCACCTGAAGGGAGAACAATAATTGGAACAAAATGGGTTTATAAGAACAAGCTGGATGAGAATGGAACAATCACAAGAAACAAGGCGAGGCTGGTGGTTCAGGGATATAATCAGAAAGAAGGAATCGATTATGATGAGACTTTTGCTCCTATGGCAAGACTTGAAGCTATTCGACTACTTATTGCATTTACTGTTTTTAAAGAATTTACTCTATAAAATGGATGTAAAGAGTGCATTTCTGAATGGATACTTGAAAGAAGAAGTATATGTAAAACAACAACCTGGTTTCGAAAATCCAGAGTTTCCTGAACATGTCTACAAGCTAGACAAAACTCTGTATGGGTTGAAGAAAGCTCCAAGAGCATGGTATGAGAGGCTATCCAAGTTTCTTTTAGACCATGGACACTACTCTTTTTCTAAAAACAAATGGAAAAGATTTGTTGATTGTGCAGGTTTATGTCGATGACATAATCTTTGGATCTACAAATAGTCTGATGACTCAAGAGTTTGTTGAACTTATGCGTGGAGAATATGAAATGAGTATGATGGGTGACCTAAGTTTCTTTCTTGGTTTACAAATCAAACAAACACCCACAGGTACCTTGATTCATCAACAAAAGTATGTGAAGGAAATGCTGAAAAGATTCAACATGAATGAAGCTAAGGAAATTGATACTCCTATTGCTACAACCACTAAGCTAGATATGGATGAAATAGATGCATCTGTTAATCAAAAGATGTTCAGGGGAATGATCAGATCTCTCTTGTATCTCACTGCAAGTAGACCTGATATCGTTTCTAGTGTTGGACTTTGTGCCAGTTTTCAAGCAAACCCCAAAGAATCTCATCTTAAATTTGTTAAAAGAATTTTAAGGTATCTCAAAGGAACTACTAATTTGGGACTCTGGTATTCAAAAGGAAGCAATTTCAACTTGGTTGGTTATGCGGATGCTAATTATGCTGGATACTTGGTTGACAGGAAGAGCACCATAGGTATGGCCCACTTCCTTGGAACATGTTTGATATCCTGGTCCACCAAGAAACAAAACTCTGTGGCCTTATCAACTTCTGAGGCTAAATACGTGGCAGTTGGATCTTGTTGTGCACAATTACTATGGATTAAACAACAATTGCTGGATTTTGGTATGAATGTTAGTGGAGTTCCTATCTTGTGTGATAGTACTAGCGCTATTAATATAGCAAAAAATCCTGTGCAACATAAGCGTACAAAACACATTGATATAAGACACCATTTTTTAACAGATAATGTAGAGAAAGGTCACATATCAATTATGTTTTGTTCCACTGAGGAACAAATAGCTGATATTTTTACCAAATCATTGAGTAGAGAACATTTTGAGAAAAATCGGCTAGACTTGGGGATGATTAAGATTGCATAAATTCCCTCCCTTAATTATTGGTTAGAAACTGGTAGCTATATGAATAAATAAGTGGGCTGAGATATGAAGTGATATATTATCTGATCTATTAAATACATTAACTTGTATATCATTATTGTGCTTATCAGTTTTTTGCATAGTCTCATAAATCTTTGTTGCTCTAAGCTGTGAAAATAGGTACAAAGTAACTTGGCATCTCTTGGAGCACACCTCAGGTATAAATGTTTTTTTTGAGTCACACATGCTGATACACATAAATAATATGCCTCTTTATTTTTCTCTCTTTTATTAAAACTAACCGCCAAAACCCAAGACTCTTCGTCTGCCTTCCCTCTTTTCTTTCAAAAACCTGTCACCATCACATCAATCTTCTTTTCACCATTTATCTTCCACAAATTTCTTCTCCAAACCCCAACTACTCTTCTTGTTCATCAAAGCTTGAATTCTAACTATGGCGTCTTCTCTAAAAAGCCCTGATGAAAGTGAAATCTTGCCTTCATTTGATACTTCTCTTGCTATAGTACGAACCAAATCTTCTCCTGTTGTCTTTTGGGTTTCTATGGACGGACTCACTCACATAATGTCGATCAATGCTTCTCCGTCTCTTTCACCAGCTGAGGATGTTCACGTTCAAGATCTTCCTTTGGTTCTTCTTCCTGATGCACCAAGTGAGGGGGAAGATGAAGGACATACATCCTTTCGGGTGAATCTAGATGGGTTCGCAAGTTGGAGCTCTATAAGTCAAAATCCCTTTCTCCCTATGCCAACTGACTCTTTTACGATACCCCATGATATTGTTCCTGTTCCTTTAATTGTTGATGATAGTGATGAAATTCCTTTGGCTGAACTTGTTCGCAAAAAGAACAAGCGTCGTCTGAAATCTGTCTCAAACCCTAGGTCTGCACCCTCTTTACCCACAGATATCCCCACTCCTTCCATTTCAGGGTCCCTCAAACTAGACTAAAACGTCGTCAAATTGAAGCTGAGTTGCTATCCTCCTTGGCAGCTCGAAAAAGAACTCATTCTTCTGCTCGCCCTCCACTCGAAAACCCTACCATTGATCTTTCTGCTGATGATCCAGTGAATCGTATGGATAAGTATAGCAAGCACGTTGCTTCGAATCCCTCAAGCTCTAAAGCCACCACCACATCCAAGAAATCTTCCTTTCCTAAGGCCTCTCCCATACTTGCATCCCGATCCAAATCCAAAAAGAAACGGTTGCTTCCCTTGTTTCTTTTTCTTGTTCCATGTCAGATTTCGAGGCTAAAAATCTAACCCACTCCTACTCTTCCACCTCGTCTTCCCAGCTTGACCATATTGTTCACTTTCGTCAACAATCAGTTCTCAGGGGTCGGGTGGTCACTAGTTTTGGAGGTTCTGAGATGGCTGTACTACTCACAAAATTAGAGTCCCAAGGGTGGTCGACTCTCTTTCTTCAAGGTGATAGGCAACGTAAATTCTCCAAGCAAGAGGTCACTGAATTTTACAACAATGGAAAAAGTGATGGACTATCCTTTACTTCTACTGTGAGGAATACACCTCTTCACTTAGTCCTTGCTAATGTTGCTCAAATACTGGGCATTCCTTCTGAGGGATGGAATCATTATGTTAAGAATGAGTGGCCACTTTTGCCAAATCAGTCTTCTGCTCTAGCTATCTGTCGCAAATTTTCTTCTATGCCTACTCTCAACCATCATCGCAGTGTTGGAAAGAAGGAGATGCCTCCTTTACACAAATTATACTTTGATGTGGTACACAAGATAATCCTACAGAGGAAACAAAGGCATACACATGCGAACTTTCTTGACCTAACCATCATGGAGTTACTGGATACAACGGTTCCTATAAAATTGCCTTCACTGATCATCCAACATATGCATAGGGTTCTCAATCAAGACAAAAATGGGCATGCACTTCCATATGGATTCTGGATGGCTTCCATATTTGAGGCTTTTGATGTGCCTGTTCAAGTATGGTACTCTCAAACTGTTAAGGACATGGTTGGTCGAGTGAATCCCATGGCTTTCCTAGCCTCTATGAGGCATCTTGACACCCCTCTTCAGTGCTTGGCGAATCAGCTTGCTGAGAAGGAACAAGAACTAGCTGCTACGACGACTGCTCATCAATAAGACAAGGCAATTTGGGAAGCTCGAGTAGTGGCGCTTCAAAATGATCTTGCTCAGGAAAGATCTGCAAATATAGCTACTGTGCACCACCTGACTCAATTGTTGACAACTCCAGCTCTGACCTTAGCCCCTTGATCTCTGCCTTCTCTTTGGACTCCCTAATCTACTCTGTTATTTTTGTGTTTTTGGCTATATGTGTGCTCTCTTTTTAAGACATTTTATCACTTTTGGTTGTGTTCTATGGTCTGTTTTGTATCTTCGCACACTAATTCCGTTTTTAGTAATATGGTCTATGTTAATCACTGCTCTTAGCTGATCTTGTTATGATCTTGATGACCATTTATAAAGGTGCAGATTGGATGTTATTCTTCATACTCTTCTCTCCTTATTAGCTCTCTTGAAACCGTTTTCGATGATGCCAAAAGGGGGAAGAAAAGCAGGGAGTGCATTATTTATAACCCAAAACTAATCTGTTTTGCACAAGTGTTCCATGCTTAAATGTTTCAGGTCAAAATAGCAAGCTAAGAAGACTGTAATTCAAGTCATGAGTTTGTCATCATCGAAAAGGGGGAATTTGTTGGGATAAGTATTATTTTGATACATGACAATATGCAAGGAACACGTTGGCAAAGTGAGTTGATGAAAAACTGTTTCAAGAAGGACTTGTAATTAATAAATGAGTCTCAGTATAAGAAGAACTCTAAATGAAAACAAGTGGTTAAACAAATGAGGAGTCACTAAAGGAGTAGAAGACTTCAGGAAACAAAAGCATAAATAAGAGAAGAGGCGTTCAGAATAATCATGCACTCACAGAGCAAAACAATTGAGAGATTGTTTTCCGAAGTGCTGCTGATCAAAGAATACTGAAGAACAGATCTAGGAAGTTTTCTTAGTATTTGTGATTTTTATATTTTGTAGATCAGTAATTTATAAACTAATATTAGGATTTTAGTCTTCAAGTTGAGGGTAACTCGAAGACACTGGGAACACATACCTTGGAGGTGTGTGGTAGAATTGAGATTAATTAGTTGATTTGTAGGTTAGATAAACTATTGTAATCTTGTTTGTTAGTTGAGGCTCGTAGTTATTTAGTGAAGTTGGGGTAAATCCTGTTGAGGAACATGTCGTGATTTTTACACCTTTTGAGCCGGGTGTTTCCACGTAAAATATTGTGTTCTTACTTTACTGTCTTTATTGGACTTGTTAAATTTTTTACTCTATTTTGTCAAGATGGTACTGCAATAGAGTTCTACTGTTATTAAGATAATTCAAATATATTGTTAAACATTATAATTTCCAAGCCAAAAGTTTTGTTGGTGGTATAATTTCTGTTAAATGTCCTAAAATACTGTCCAATAAATTAGTTATAAAATTCGTACATGCTCATGGTTGCAGATTAATCTTTGTACTTGTGGTTAGTTAGTACATACACATCATATGAATACTCCTATTATTGTTGTTTTCAATGTTTTGGTTACTGTTAAGATATTCTTTTTTCTAAGTTCTATTACCCTTTTATTTTTACACGAATGCCGGAGTCAAGAGTCCTACTTTAAGACTTAACGTCACTGCAAGACCTGAATTGTGCATAAAATTCTTCATTTGTTTCTATTGGTTCCTTAGAAACTCACCCGAACAGAAATGAAGGGATGGACAAGGACCAAATATTCCATTCTCTATTTGCATCATAAAACAGTGTAACGCCAAAATGATATCATTACATGCAATATCTAATAAGATTAAATGGAATAAATAACTGAACTGAAAAGAAATCAAAAGTAACCAGACCGAAGGTAAAGCATGAACATGAGGTGAATCATTAATATTTACAATGAGATATGCAATAATAGCAAAAATATTAAAGTAATGCACTTTTTTGGGGGATTTTCTCTGATTGACAACCATCACTATGAGCCTCGTGATGATACAACGTCTATCACATGTTACCAAACCCTTCCTATACCTTGTCGGAATATATGATAACAAAACTTAACTTATGGATCCATCTAAAAATCCCTCAACAAGGCTGGGTGAGAAATTGCCCGAAGCAACAACACAATCGTATATACGTTAGCAGTGCAGTTTATGAAGTTTGAGTTGTCTGAACTCTTACCCAAATCGGTGCTCAATACTACTCCCAGAATATGCAATAATGCTCATCCTAATATCTGTGTTGATTTAGTACTCAAAATGCACTCTTTAGGGAAACCTGATCTTTAATTTACTGACAAAAACTTCTTCTGAAACTATTTATGCTTTCTTTAAAAATAGCCATGCTTTACTCAATATGAAATAATGCATTTGGAACCATTGATTCCCCCTTAAAACTCTTCTCAAGATATATCTTAAAATATTTGACTTTACTATAATTTCATAACTCACTACATGATTTAATTATGCAAAAACTTTCAACAATACTTAACTACATAGGGTTCATGTGATGGAATAAGCATGATCAACAAATCAAGAAGAAAAATGCATGGTAACTATAATCTTAATGATAAAAATCAGAACTCATATTAAGGAATAAGAGCTAAGTTCAAAATTCATAGAAACTTGGGTAAAACCCTAGATTTAACTCTTACTTACTGAATTTAGATGTAGGGCATGAGGAAGAACTTAGTTAATCACAATGAATAACCTTACATACTTTTGAATAGCCTTACATACTTCATTATGTAGCTAGTGGATTGAAAACTTTGGTGAAGACTTGACTTTTTTCTAGCCTGAGGAAGAACAATAGCTTTTTTGGAGGAAATCTTTCATCTTGGAATCTTGGTGCTTGATCTTGTGGAAATAAACTCTTTTATGGAGTTCATAGAGTAGAAGAACTTGGATGGAAGGCTTGTCATTGTATCTTTGTAATGAACCTCTAGGTCATTCTATATAAATGCCTTATTTTCATCATTTCTATATCAACCCCAAATCATTTATGACTTGTTGGGATTGACAATTTAGTCACCTAGTTGTTTGTTTGGATTTTGAACAAGTTTCTATGTTTTGAAACTTTTGAAATTTGAAAAGTTGACTTTGCTCAAAAGTTTAGGAAGATGGCCTCAGGATGCAATTTTGACAGTTTTGTTAGCTTCGGATCAACGAATTTTGTCTAAAATGACCTTTTGTGTGAATCCGAAGTCTTTCGGGACAATTCCGAGTCCCCCTTTTGAGTTCGACTTAAAATGGAGCTTGGGTGTGAGATCCACTTTTTATTGAAACAACCTCGATTGAAAGTTTCTATGGCGCCATTGAGTTCGAATTTGGTGGGGTAGCATATTTCAGTTGCGCCTAAGCACCCCATCAGAGACTTTTAATGCTTTATTGATGCATTAGCTGCTGGAGCTCTTCCTTAGTGCGATCACATGTGTGCCTCTGTGATCAAAAAGAGCACCGTGCTTGACCATGGAGGTCATGTGTCCCTTGGCTCTAATCGCGATGAGGAGTTGAACCTGCGTTGGGCCACCTTTGGTCATTGTGATCATGAACCTCTGGGATCATGAGGGTCATTTAATTAGTGGGCCGTGATCGCGATGCAACGTGTGATTGGTCTTTTAAATAAAGACTAGTCATAATTTCAATAATATTCATATATTGTAAATGTTATCGAGAGAGTTCTTGATCTCTTCTAGAGATTCAAAGCTTGGTGTGATCAGAGAGTTCAGGGCTTCACGTTAGATAGTACTGAAAGTGTCGGGGATCTACAATATGAGGTAAATTCCTCCCCAAAGGGGTTTCCCATCTCTCTTTCTTTAGATTTAATGGAGAATTTGTTGCATGATTGTTTTTGGACTATTTAAAGCCCTGAATTGTGTCCCATTTGGGAATACAAGTTCTAGGAGTTAAAATGCATCTTTTTACGGAGTCCCACATTTCCCATTTTGACACCAATTTTAGTTCGTCTCCATTTTATATATTTTTGGTGTTTAAACATCCGTCTTAACATTGCGATTCTATTTTTGATAGCTTGGCAATGTTCGAAGGCCGTACACAAGGGAAAATCTCTGAAGTCATGATTTGGAGCACACGGTCTACTTTGAGGTAGGCTAAGGCTTCACGTCTGTTAGATTGAGCTTGCATAAGTAAATGTATGTTGATTTTTGTGAAATTAGGATGGGTACCTAGTTGATTGATGAGTCTGATATTTTGACTCATTTGACGCCTCTTAGTAAAACAAATAGCATCCTCAAGATCTATTTATCTCCTTATCTAATGGTATTTTGATGTTTTATATCTATGAAGGCTAAAGGAAAAGCAAGGATGAATCTATGCAAAAAGAGGCTAAGAATGCTGAAAAGAGTGAAAAATCCCAACTAAGGATCACCTAAGACAATTGGTGGATCGCCCAATGTGACTTGACATTGCCTAAAGTTACACTGTCTACTTCTAAAAATATTCAAGATAGGCCGGCCAAGTAAAGTGCAAATGGTGATTCACTAAATTGCTTTGGCGAAGTTAAATCCCATCGCCTAAAGTGACAAACTTCTAAGGAAAAATAAGAGCTAAATGAGTGAACAAATGTGGTCATCAGTGATTCACCGAACATGAAAGGCAGAGTCCATTGAGTTCGTTAACTTACGATCAAACACTTGAATCTTGAAGCCAAGAAAGGGTGAGCAGTAGAACAAGACAGTGATCCGCCGATCAAATAGCTGAACCTGACTAATGTTGCCAATTAGTTCGCCCATGGGATTTCAAACAAATTCTTGAGGAAATTATAAATAGCCCAAATGAGATAGAAAAAAGGATCCGAATTTGAAAAAAAAACAAACTTTTGAATATCTGAGTTGGACTTTTTACCTTTTTCATATCTTCTTAGTTTTGGGGTTTTGAACAATTTTGTATTTGACAATTGAGGGTTCAATTCAAAGTGAGTGTTGAAGATTATTTCTGACTATCAATACTTTGATGGCTGAAAGCATAATTGATATCATTTCTTTCACTTTTATGATGCTTGGCTAAAATTCCAATTCTAGAGTTGTTATTATGGAGTTGGGTGTTAACTAATTTAGTGTGTCTAGTGTCTTCTTTTTTCTATGCTATTTATTTATGTATTTGAGCTATTTTGCACGGGTTCAATTTTTGGGTTAAGGTTGCAAACTTAGTCGTAGCTTAGATCTTTGGTTGTTGCCCGAAAGAGATTAATTGGAGTGGGTAAATGACTTAATACTTACAAATTAGATTTGATTGTTGTAATTTGCTCGAAATAGAAATTGTAGTTTCATTTCTAATTGCCAAATCTGCTCGAAAGAGAGATTTCGTAAAGTATTGGGTTGATTTGTATCTCAACATGGATGAGACTGAAATGAGATTATGTGATATGAGACATTGAGATCGAAAGAAGATTTGTGTCATTTATAATTACTCAGCCTATCCATGATTGTCTAGTACTTACACCTCCTATTTGATGTTGGCAGCGACTCCCACACACCTAGATTGTTATCTTCTTGTTTAAACCATGTTTTAGTTGAATAGTGAAAATTGATTTCAAACCCTTATTTGCAATTTGGCGGAATCATCCACCCATTTGTTCTAATTTCTTCAATGGATTAGTTTGCATATTAATTTCCTTATTGAATTCTTCAATTTAGATCACTTCTTGTGGGATTCGACCCTGACTCAATTGTTGGGTATTTATATTGATAGCAATCACTTACTCATTTAATTGTTTTGTGAATAATTTGAGTGTTATCATTGATCATGCTTAGGTTTCTAGAAATCATACTTTATGCTATTTTATTTGGGTTTCGAGACTGATAGCATGTTGGTTTTATTGTTTGAGATCATTCTTACCTTGTGCCATGCCTTGGTTATTGTTTATGGTTGTATTGAGAATCTTTGGCCTTAGTCTAGGCATCGACTAGTGATTGCAATAAACTTGCATAGTTTGGAGACGATAGGCCTTTGAATATCTCCGAAGTTTTTTCGAATGACTTAGCTCCTTGTAGACTAATATAACGGACTTGGGTCTGATAGTGATCCTTAGTTAGGCGATAAATAGACTCAACTTTCCCTTCTCTGCTATGGTTTTATCCTAGTGATCGAATCCGCATGTACGCTTATCACTGACTTGACATCGACTTGTGGAGTAGGAGCAGGAGTAGGTCCCTGATGAGTCTGGAGGTGGTTCTGTGCTATCGTTTGGATCGGTGTTGAGGTGGCAAAGGAATCTTAGGGTCTCTAGAGTTCATTTCTTATGGTTCGAGCGTATATACCTTGTTACACCAATTTAAAGGCTCCCATTAAATCTCTTTCACCCAAGTTTAAGCTCCGCTTGTTCCTCTTTGATTAGTTTCAAGTCTTGCCTGGATGAATACCTACTTACTATTTTGATCAGTTTATATTCCTCACTGGGAGATTCTACTCGTTGATCAGTTTCAAGTTCTCACTGGGAGATTCTACCCTTTGATCAGTTTCAAGTTGTGACTGGGAGATTCTATTCTTTGATCAGTTTGAAGTTCTGACTAGATGAATTTCCCTTTGATCAATTTAAAGTCCTGATTGGGTGTATCTACTTGGTTCCCTGGTGTCTTTAACGCGGGTGCTGTCTGTGAAAGGTCGTAACAATTTGGAAATATCCTTAGATCCTCTTATTTAGTTCCTAGCTCTTCTGTGTACTTATTAGGTTTATGGGGTCTGTTAGGGATTTGCTAAACTTTCACATAAGTGTACCTTATGAGTTTGTGGGGGTCCAGTTAGGTTTAGTTAGTTGTTACTTATTTCTTTTGAGTTCTTACTATACTTGTGTGCATTCTTTTTAACATTCCATTCTTTTGCCTATGTTGTGTTTAAATTCTAGAATTTCATACTACCTTCAGTTTTCTTGCTCACTCAGCCTATGATGCCTACTGAGTACCTGTCATTTTGATGCGTATGCTACACTCAACATATGTTTCATGATATAGGTCTGAGCACCATTTATCAACGTTGAGATTGACCCTACAGTTTCTGGATTAATAGGAGAGGGTGAGGAAATGGTGTTTTGGACTTTACCTGTCTCCATCTATATTTTGATGTTTATTCTTTTGTACTTTGAGACATGACATTATATTTTGGCTCCACTTTTGGACTTGTACTATTTATTTAGTAGTTCTGTCTTTGTGACTTCCAGGTCTTGGGAGGGATCTTACTTATTTATATATATTTTGTTTGGTTCCGCTTTATCTCCCGTTTAAGAATCTAAATTGTTGTTTCCTATTTTTTTTTGCGTTTACACGTATTACATGTCATTCCGAGTTATGGGTTTGTTTACCTACTGCTGGGTTATAGTAGGTGCCATCATGACTTAAGAAATTGAGTCATAAAAACTTGGTATCGGGGTTCTACGTTCACTAGTCGCACTTGTAATGAGCTACTGCCTAGTAGAGTCATGCAGATCGATGTTGAGAAATTCATATTATATCTCTGGAATGCTACATGGCATCACTAGCAACATTCTCTCGTTTGTATCATTTTTCATAGTGTATGTTTTATCAATTTAATGGAATATTACTTGTTTTATTCTTCACAGGATGGATCGAACGCATCATTGAGAGGCCAAGGGTGATCCTCTTGGGATGACAGATAGAGCCCCACATAGGGGTAGGGGATGATCACAACAATTGGCTATGGTTGCAGCTATTTAGGGTTAGACACCCTATCCTTATTGACTATTGGGGAATCTTGGTTGGAGGAACTCTTTTTGAACCTTGGTTGACCTTGTTCATCGGACCTAGCTCTTTTTACCTCTCTATTCTTTCTCTTGAGTTTTGACTCCTCAATTTGTTGGGAATACACCAGAAACCTAGAGATATTCATGTTATCATGGAGCATTACCGTACGACATTCTTCTCCAACTAAATCAGACACATCCGTCAAAAATCTACTCATCTCATCTCTCGGATCCGCCACCATAGATGGAGCATACTTCGATTGTTGGCTAAATTTCAAGGCTTACTCTTGAACAATCGTGCTACCTTGCCTAAGGTTAATGAATTCTTCCACCTTAGCTTCCCTCAACTCTTGGGGAAAGAACCTATCAAGAAATGCTTTCTTAAACACCTCCCAATCTTTGGGACCAGCTCCTACAGGCCGATTTTTCTTCCATTGAGTATACCAAACTTGAGAAACATCTTTCAATCGGTAAGCGGCTAACTCCGCTTTCTCTACCGAAGTCACCCCCATGGCGTCAAGTATTTTGAAAACCTCATCCATAAATTCTTGAGGATCCTCTCCCATTTTGGAACCAAGAAACTTGGGAGGGTTAATTCTAGCAAAATCCCTCAATCTAGAAGCTGTGGAATTCATATTAGGGTTCACATGAGTCCCAAAATTTCTATTGGCTTGGGCCGTCATAGCATGGGTTTGAGTTGTCAGGGCTTGGGCCAACATTAGAGAGTCGACCTAACCTCCACATCTGACATAGCAGGATGATTAATCAGAACTTGATTATCTTGAGGATCTTGATTTCCTCAAGGAGACTCTTCATTCAAATTCTCACCCTCAATTCTTCTAGCGTTAGCCCTTCGTGTATTCATTTCCTGAAGACACAAGAGAAGGGTTAGGAGAGGGACTTTATAGAGCTAAACTCTATGGCACGACTTGAGAGTAATGAAAGATCTGTAGCTTCCTAACATCTTATAGCCTGTCATTCATAAATGTGGCGTGCTTCACACTAGGAACAAGATTCTACTAGATGTGGCTTATGAGACATCATCCTAGAATCATTCTAAACCTTGCGCTCTGATTACCAAGTTTGTCACGACCCAGGGGTACACCCTAGATGTAACACGGCGTGCTTGACCCCAAAGGTGTCTCATACAAGCCCTTAGTATATAATCACATATGATAAAAGAAATGATGCAGAAATTTTAAAACTTTATCCATACAATCGAAGTCTTTTATAAAAGCAAGCGGAAGTCTAACTTGTCTCAATTAGCCATCTAATACAATCTTTGAATCAAATATTGACACAACCCTTACAATCTAGTCCGAAAGTGAAATACTAGAAAGAAACTACAATTGACTCATACGTCCTTGAATCATGAGAACTCACCAAAAGCTAGGAGAATAGTCGATCCAAGCTTTAACTAATAGAAGATCACCTTAAGAACCAGACACTACACTTTGGAAAATGTAGAAAATATGGGTTAGTACAAAAATGTATTAAGTATGATAGCTGATGTTTGCGTAATCAAGACACAACTTCCGATGCAAGTGTCTATGATCGTACAATAGTTTAGTAACCCAACCAAGGGTTGGGGTTGAGTCCCAAGGGAGTGGGCGTGAGAATTAGTTGTTAAGTGGGAAAGTGCTAAAGCTAATCATAGCTAAAGACTTTGGCGAATGAAAACATAACAAATTAAAAAGGGTGACGCAAGCGTCAAGTATCAAATGGGGGTTTGTAAGCAAGAAGCAACTAAAACAGTTAAAATAAGGAAAAATACAAGTATGGAGACGGGATTCTTGGGATGTGATAGGAATACGGGATAGACTAAATCATTGGGTACATGCTTTTGATAGTAAATTCATTGAGTATTTGTGACTAGGCTAGACTTTAAGGGGGATAAGCTCTCTCTCGAGCAACTTACCCCATTTCAAGCGGGTTCCTCTCGGACATCCACTTGCTGCATGAAGAATAGCCTCCGCCTTAACCCACTCACTCTCTTGAGCTGAGTGTGTGGACATGGGACTAGGGTTCACTCTCTCAAGCTAAACCTCATGTCGACCCACTCACACTGGCCATTAATTTAGTGGTCTAAGTTTTACGACCTCTCTCTCGAGCAGGCCGAAAACACATAAATAAACTTGTATTTGCAACTACAAATTCATTAAATTAACCCACAACCACAAAACGAAATCACATTTAAACTACAAATAGAATATCATCAAGAAAGACCCAACAACTAATCTAACCCATATTCACAAAATCACACCCCAAGAATTAGGGTTTTAGCTACACATGTAAAAGAGATAAAGACGTATACCAATATCAGTTTCCATCAATGGGTATGCAAGATTAAGTTTTTAAAAAAGCCAAAAGTGAAGAATCCAAGAGACCCAAGTCCAATTCCTTGAATTTGAAACCCTTGAAAGCTCCAAGTTCTTCAAAACCCTTCCCAAAACTTAGAGAAAATATCTCCAAAACTCTGTCTCAAACTTAATAATCTAAAAACTAGATAAAATAAGTTAAAATTCACTGCTAAGAATAAAAATTGAACTAGTATTTATAATTTTTCAGAAAATGTGCTCCGAAGGATCTTTCGGCGACGTTAGTCGGGATCGCCGATGCACTCGACGATCCGCCCTTTGGTCAACTTCGTCGCCTTTCATGAGTTGCCTTCAGCATCTTTGTGTCCTGGATCATTGGGCGATGTAGCACTGCTTTGCGGAGTCGCTCATCGATAAGCCGACTTCTCCTTTTCACTGCCAATTTGCTCCTTTCCTTCAGGGCTCAGCACACAGGAACAAAAGGAGAATATGCGATCTATTGGCGATTCGCAGATCTTCATTTCTTCATTCCTTTAGCATCTTTTGCTCCTTTTCGCTCGATAGTGTCCATGCTTTTCCTGAAATTTCAAATAACTGGAACTTAAAAGTTTTCATCTGATATCGAGATAAAACATGCATTTGAGGAAACTAATTTCATCAAAATATATCCCTAAATGAGTCCAAATCGTGGACTCATCAACACCCCCAACTTAAACTTTTGCTTGTCCTCAAGCAAAGTCAAGTTCAGCCGTTCAAAAAGGGTATCTTGAACAGTGCTACACAAGACTTGATCATGAATGCACACAACAAGACTCAATTTACTTATTCAAAGATTAATTGTGCACTCAAAGATTCAAGTATTGACTCACCAATATCAAAGAATATCATGCTCACAATACTTGCCTCAAATGCAAGTTCAAGCTCAACTAAAGTGTTCGACTGCCCTCACAAAAAGAATGATTCCATATTCGCATATAATGGTTTACTCATTTAAAGTTCCGGAATCAATTTCAACGCTCACTCTCACAAAGACGAAACAATGCATGCTTTCACCCATATGTTCGCCTGTATTTTCCAATCGACATTTGTATCAGCTTACTCAAGATAAAAAAGGTCTTTTTAAGGCTTGTAATGGGGTTGAGTGCGAATGTATGGTCATTTAGGCTTAGTGGCTTTCATCCTCATGAGATGTGGTATTCACAACACTCCCCTTCCTTTTCCTTCATCATTTTTGCTTGTGCTCTTAAGTCATCCCATTATTCACTTCCCATGTATTGTTTGGAATCCCCATTTCTTTGGTACTTTATTCCACAATTTTCTTTTTCATTCGTTTTCTTTTCTTTTTCTTTTCTCTTCTCTTTTTTATATGGAGGGGTTCCCTTTTTTTCAACACCATATGTTAAGGGAGACTTTTCTTGCATTTCTTGACTTTCCCTTTTCTTTTCACCACACCCCCAACTTAGGCTCTTGGCCTAAGTTGGCTATTCAATTAACCACAACTCAAGAGCATTATAGGTAGTGGATAAAGAAAGGTTTAGTGTTCATCAAATTTCTTCCAAAGAAAGGTCAGGCTCAAGGGGTGTTAAATAGAGGTTCACACATGCTTAGAAAGTAGGCCACAAAGGGGTATTTATTAAATTGGTTCACACTCTTTAAATCGCCTAAGATCACATCAAGAGCTAGCCTTACTTAGTCGATTGGACCAACGGGGCAAATTCTAGGATCTATCATGCATGTTTCAAAGTAAGCTCATCACACTAGGCATCGACACTATAATCAAACAAGACTCCACACTTTCGCTACTGTGCAACGGTCATTACAAAAGATTTGATTCGATACTAGGCTAGTGAAAACGAGATGCAAAGAGTTCACATATTGTCTATGGAACTTCATTTGGCCTCATCATAGCCGTGCATTCATGTTCGTTCGATTGAGAGCACTATTCAAGTCATCGGTATTGTTCGGGTCTGAGACTTAAATTTTGCAAAAGAACAGCCACATTCATCACACAAGAGGTGGCAAATTTTTTTGGACGGGTTAAAATCATTTTGCAATATAAAATAAAAAGAGCCATAAGCTCAATCATCCACAGAAACAGATAAAACACAATTTTAAAGCAGAACAACCCAAATATATACACAAAACATAACTATCAACACAAAAGGTGTGGGCCTCACCCCACTACAATTATAAAGTATTTGTCTTCAAATGCAACTAAAAGTATCCAAAAGTAAAAATATAATAAGACAGATAGGGAGGTAAAGAAAGGTCCTGGCTATGCAGTCTCTCTCTGATCGGGGTCTTGGTGGCTGGTGTAGAAGTCTATATTTGGGCATCAGTGCCCAGAGTAGCCTCAGACGGAATAGCAATGCCAGATCCACTAAGAGCTACTGTGGATGTCTCAATCGGAAATGTCTGGATCACCGGATGCACAACCGTCTCTATAAGATCTGGCAAGTCTCTGAATATGCCCTCATCTCTGCTCTCCTGTGTCTCCTCATCATGTACTGATATCAACTCCTCGTCGGTCTTTGCATCCGACTCTGCATGTGCTGTGCCATCCCCCTACACATCTCCGGTGGTAGCCGAAGGAATCCCCGAGGTCTTAGGAGCATCCTTGTCCTCAACAGCCTTTAGCAGTGAAGTTAGTAGACTTAAGATAGTCTACGTCCTTTCTCAAACTCGCAACCTCGGCTTTTAAAACCGTCACCTCAGAGGACTCCCTCTGTCTGCTCTCACAAGAAATGACTCTCACTGTCAAGACATCAACAGAAGTCTGAAGGGGGGTAAGTGCTGCTAGTGTGGTCCTATCGAACATCTCTGGAACAGACCTCTCCAGTTGGGTAGCCCGCATATCCGCTAACTCGGCCAAGTGTCCTATCTTCAGGATCATCGCCTGAGTAATCTTTGCTGGCTGGGAGCAGGAGGAAGAAGCACCTGGTACCTGAAGGCTCAGAGGCCGGAGTAGGCGAAGGTGCTTCTGCTGGTAACAAGTCAACATTAACTTTCAGAGAGATATCTGCCGGAGCTGCTCTCCTCATGTCAACTTCCTCTCGTGTGAACTCGGCCTCAATATGCTGGATGTCTGTGGAGGATGAAGGGATGACCTCTATATCATTCGCAAGATCTCGGGGTACTCCGGCACGCCGACATAACTCAGTGATCAAAACCGGGAATGACAAAGAGGTAAGTCTTTGCTTGGCTCTCATGGCCATCTCTTGCGAAATCAGCTGTCCTAGGTTTTTCCACCTCCTGGCCATGATAGAGCCGAGGCAAGCCGCCTTAGGATGGCGCAAAATAGACTCGTTCTGGGATGGCATTATGGTGCTGCTGATGAAGCCAAACTAGAACCTGGAGGCGATGTTCATGTCCCTCTTCTCAATGGGAGATCCTGCATCGATCCACCTCGGGGTGGTGTCAGAAATCAACGGAGCTAACCAACCCTTCAAATCATCCAGGGATGAAACAATAAGCAACCCCTTGTAAGGGAGTGTAGAGTGCAGCGGTCTACCTAATACAACATTAATATGGTCGCTGTGACACTCCACTTCCTTGCCTCTAACCATGACCGACTTCACCAATCGAAACTCACTTGCCTTCTTCTTGTTCTTAGGGACCAACTCCCCATAAGTTGTGTAAAACTCCCTAACCCAGGAAGGAAGGTAAGGGCCTCGGGGCCGTGTGAACTGCTCGAACTCATGGTAGCGGAGGGTGTCCAAAATATCTGGGTATTTGCTTTCAAGACCCTCCGTTGATAGCAGCTTCTCCTCTATGATAGTCTGGACTCCTTCACCCTTTAGTCTATTCAGCAATCTAGGTGGAGGAGCAATAGGCAGTGCAGGAGTTACTAAGAGTGCCTGAGCTGGCACTGCATCTGATTCAGGAGGAGCTGCAGCTAATGAAACTTTGGTGGGTGTGGGTTGAGGTCTATGTCAGAGCCTATTCTGTCGGTGAATCAAGGGTTGTTCATTTTCAGGCTCAGACCACTCAACTTGGGTCTCAATATCTACTCATTTCTTTGCTATATGTTTCTTTCTTTTGCCTTTGTCTCCCGATGGGAGTTCTTCTCTTCCTCTCTTTGGAGGATTTGAACCCTCTTCGTTTATATTAATGCCCTTTGCTACTTTCTTGGGTGGCATGTTTTGATTTGTACGTACCATATATGCAAAAGATTGGGAAGAGTTAGGGGAAAAATCAAATAGAAACACATGCAATCTACAGCAGGAAGACTCGCCAAGTGGATCGGCGAGTCGCCGAACCTCTTTGGCGAGCTAACTTGGGCTCGTCGAAATGATTAGCTTCAAATTATAGCAAGTCGGTGATGGGAAGGTCCTTTTGGTGAATCTCCGACTACTTTCGGTGAGCATGGGTTTGTCCGCCGAAAGTTATAGTGCATTAGGGGGTCAAAATAGCATACAAAGGGAGATCAAGAGTACTTTCGACGAGTTTCCGAGTGCTTTCGGTGACCCATGGCTTCTCGCCAAAAGTTACAGACTCAAACATCTAATTTGACAAGATATTAAGGGCGAGATGGAGACATTGGATGAACCGCCGAACGATTCAGTGAGCTCGACCCAGCTCGCCAAATGGCCCAACGTGCCCATTTTCAATCCACCTTCTCGAATTCAATCCCGCAAACCCCGAAGGCAAAATCAAAGCATGCACTAACGAAATTCAAACAAGAACCGCACTACCCATTACCCCAGGATACTCAGATTTCTCCCGGATTTGCCTAATTTGGCCATTTGACGATATTTGCTCTTAAAAGTGGTGTCACCTGCTCTATCTTTATGCAATTTTCGTCATTTAGCACAAACACGGGCTATTACGACTTCATCTAAACAATGAAATAACATGCAAGCACAACCCAATGAGATTTCATTTAATTACAATCACAACAAATACGGGCATTTGACGATCAAAACACTACGGGCAAGATTTTCAAATTGAAATAGACATGTAAACATTCTAATCCTAGCAGAGAGGTCCAGCACACATCAATACGATACTATTATTGCGAAATAGTTCAAAACTTTCAAAAATAAACTCGGGGTTTTAGGACTAACCTTTAATGCCGATTGAAATATACTTGAAATGCTAGGCAACAAAGAAATCCTAGTTCCAAGCACCAATCAACAACTAAAATACTAATGGAAATCAAGAATATTGAAATTGCTATCTTGGTGTGAGAATGTGAAGTTTAAAAGCAAGGGAAAGTGAAGAAGTTCAAATTCTAGGACTTTTTGCCAATATAAACCGCCGAGTTCGCATCCATTCGGTGACGTTAATATAGTTAGCCGACCTACTCGGCGACACGCTGAATAGTTGCTTACCTCGCCAAATTTTACAGGGCCTCCAGTTTATGTGGAGGTCCAAACGGCAGAAAATAGCAGGATCGCCAATCAATTCTGTGACACGCCAACCGGATCCTCAGTTCGCCAACTTGCACTTTTCAACACATTCCTTGTTTTAACCTACAAAATTAACACACCATTATTCTAACATACTAATTTAAAGTGATAAAACCTTGGGTTGCCACCCAAGAAGCGCCTTATTTAATTTCGTGGCATGACGTGAGTCCCCAATCACATTCTATTGGTGGGGTTGTTCCTAGTGTTTCTAGGTAACCCCAATAGTTCATTTGGGCGAAGAGGAGGCACCACATAATTCAGGAGTTTCGTGATCAGCTGGATCGATCTATAGTGAGAGCCAACCATTTGATTCAGTACTTCAATACTCTCCTTCATCTCTTCCAACATTTAATCTTGTTCGGTGATCTTTTGGAGAATGATTTGGAGTCTGTCCTCGACGCGATTATTCTCCCTATCTCTAGACTCTTTCCTCTCGTGATGAGGTATGTACCTCCCTTGACTCTCGCACTAGTTTTCCACCTCTGATAATTTGGTGGACAACTCGTTCAGCTGAGTTACCAGTGCGGTTAACTCGAAGTCCCTCTCGACTTCTTGGATCATCTCAGCCGAGTTGTCACCATTTCCTCAGCCATGCTTAGGGTACCTACCTATATCAACAAATTCAAAGGAAAACAAAACTAAAAATAAAGTTAGTAAACTACGACTACCAAAAGGAAAATTCGTCTTAACCAAAAACTTTCACGTAATACCACTCCCCGGCAGCGGTGCCATTTTGATGTTTGCGTAATCAAGACACAACTTCCGATGCAAGTATCTATGATCGTACAATAGTTTAGTAACCCAACCAAGGGTTGGGGTTGAGTCCCAAGGGAGTGGGCATGAGAATTAGTGGTTAAGTGGGTAAGTGCTAAAGCTAATCATAGCTAAAGACTTTGGCAAATGAAAACATAACAAATTATAAAGGGTGACGCAAGCTTCAAGTATCAAATGGGGGTTTGTAAGCAAGAAGCAACTAAAACAGTTAAAATAAGGAAAAAATACAAGTATGGAGACGGGATTCTTGGGATGTGATAGGAATACGGGATAGACTAAATCATTGGGTACATGCTTTTGATAGTAAATTCATTGAGTATTTGTGACTAGGTTAGACTTTAAGGGGGGATAAGCTCTCTCTCGAGCAACTTACCCCATTTTAAGCGGGTTCTTCTCGGACACCCACTTGCCGCATGAAGAACAACCTCCGCCTTAACCCACTGACTCTCTCGAGCTGAGTGTGTGGACATGGGACTAGGGTTCACTCTCTCAAGCTAAACCTCATGTCGACCCACTCACACTGCCATCAATTTAGTGGTCTTAGTTTTACAACCTCTCTCTCTCGCAAGCCGAAAACACATAAATAAACTTGTATTTGCAACTACAAATTCATTAAATTAACCCACAACCACTAAATGAAATCACATTTAAACTACAAATAGACTATCAGCAAGCAAGACCCAACAACTAATCTAACCCATATTCACAAAATCACACACTAAGAATTGGGGTTTTAGCTACACATGTAAAAGAGATAAAGACGTATACCAATATCAGTTCCATCAATGGGTATGCAAGATTAAGTCTTAAAACAAGCCAAAAGTGAAGAATCCAAGAGATCCAAGTCCAATTCCTTGAATTTGAAACCCTTTGAAAGCTCCAAGTTCTTCAAAACTCTCTCCAAAACTTAGAGAGAATATCTCCAAAACTTGGTCTCAAACTTAATAATCTAAAAACTAGATAAAATAAGGTAAAATTCGCTGCTAAGAATAAAAATTGAACTAGTATTTATAGTTTTCAGAAAATGTGCTCCGAAGGATCTTTTGGCGAAGTTAGTCGGGATCGCCGATGCACTCAGCGATCCGCCCTTTGGTCGACTTCATCACCTTTCGTCAGTTGCCTTCTGCATCTTTGTGTCCTGGATCATTGGGCAATGTAGCACTGCTTCGCGGAGTCGCTCGGTGATACGCCAACTGCTCCTTTTCACCGCCGATTTGCTCCTTTCCTTCAGGGCTCAGAACACTGGAACAAAAGGTGAATATGCAATCTATTGGCAATTCACCGAATGGGTTCGACAATTCGCAGATCTTCATTTCTTCGTTCTTTTAGCTTCTTTTGCTCATTTTTGCTCGATAGTGTCCATGCTTTCCCTCAAACTTCAAATACCTGAAACTTAAAGGTTTTCATTAGATATCGAGATAAAACATGCATTTGAGGACACTAATTTCATCAAAATATATCCCTAAATGAGTCCAAATCATTGACTTATCAACAACCATGCATAAAAACCTTGAAAACATGCTAAAAAGACATTTTAGTTGAAAAGCATGCACTTTACCAAGTTTGAGAATCATCATGCACATTAGTATAAAGCATATGTCACAAGCATATTCAACTTATAGATCATCATAGCATTATAGAACCATCTCATAAGTAACCCTAAGTTATACTTGTGCAATGCATAGATAAGATCCCATAATCCTATCTATACTAAGTACCACTTTTAGGCCGCCATAATCATACTTAACATTCTTGGATCTCATCCTTTGTTAATACTCATAGACAAGGAAACCTTCACATTTACTAAGTCATATCAAAGAAAGCAACTCATAGCAACAATCCACATTAAGCATAATTCATTTCATAAATCATCATAACATAAAAGGAACACACCATAACTACTGTCAAAGCCTACTTGTGCAATGCATGGATAAAGTCCCATACCCCCACCCACACTAAGTAGTACATTTTTGAGAAGCGATAGTTCATAATCATTCATTGTGGGGGTAAGCCTTAAGTGACGTAGACCATGTGAGCAAATCATGGAATCCGGTGTTACCCACACTAAAAAGGGTGTCCTACTTGCCTAAGGTAGAACCATTAACATTTAGCTTAGGTGGATCCACTAGCTTATAACCTATGAGGGCACAAAGTTATGGGATAAGGAGATTGCTACTAGATACCCCTCTACTCACGTATGGGCATCCATCTCAAGAGATTGCTACGAGAAACCCCACCTCAACTCACGTATCAGTTTCCATCTCAATCAATATACACTCGGTGCTTAGAATTATTCCCCACGGAGTACTTAACATCTTATTACTTGAGTTCATTAAAATGAGATTAAGAGATTGCTACTAGATACCCCGCCTCAACTCACGTAAGGGCACCCATCTCATCCCAACATTATACATAAGATAGCTCATAGATTCTATAGGTGAGAATAACCTTTCAACCTAAGAATCCCAATATTGTGAGAAAACCTTTCACAACATGTCATCATCATTCATAAGTATATAATTGAGAATAGCCTTTCAATCAACACATCTTCATTATCATAATCATATAAACTTCATTCATAAGTATGTGTGTGATAATTTCCTTTCAACACCACCACCATTACATCATATTCATGATCACATTACTCTCAAGGTATTCATAAAACATGTACATAAATATCATGATCATACCTAATTCTCATAATTTTCCCTTCAAGGACCATGGATCATAGTTTATCAACACATCTAGAATTACTACATTAGACATGGATAATAACAAGATTCAAGTAATCAATTCATAACATTCATAATTCTATAACATTCTACTAGTATCAGTCAATACCTACACTTTAAGATCCAATTTGGGAAAATAGGGAAATTCATGGATTCTTGAGCAATTCAACTTAAAATCATATAAAATCATCAATATATTCATAAAAAAACATAATTCAATAATTAAAAATGAATTTGAAAAAAATCCATGAGATTGAAGTCAAACCCTAACTTTTGGGTTTTCTAGTTTTGAAATTAGGGGTTTTGGAGGGGCTCTATGGGTGAAGGCTACCCATAGATGAAGAGCTACCATACCTTATTGAACATTTACCACGAATTTTAGGAGAAAAGCTTGATTCTTCAACCCTAGCTTCACCCTTCTTCTTCTTCTTCTTCTTTCTTGGAATTCCAGAGAGAGTTTATTTGGGAAAAAGTTGGTTATGGATTTGGGTTTTAATGAAGTGAATGGGTTAGTTAATGACTTAAAAATTCTTATATAGGTGAATTAAAACCATATAAAACTACCTCACATCAAACTAACTAAAATAGGAATTTACCTAAAGACCCCTCACTTAAGCCAACTTGGACCAGATTGCAGGCATGACCCACGACCCATGACCCACGGCCCGTGAGTGGACTCACGTTGCGTCCTGCAGGTCCATGGGTTGGGTCCTGCAGCTAGTTTTCTGGGGCATTGACCCACGACCCCCACCCATGGGGCGTGGGTCCACCTAGTGGTCGTTGGCCCCCTCGTGGGTGGACTGCCGAGGTGTATGTTTTTCACCCTTTGAAGGGTCCTCCTCAAGGACCCATGGTTGGTCCTTGGGGTGTCGTACTTGACTTATTAACCCAAAACACTTATATTAAGTACCTGGAGTTATTTATGACTCTAATCATTACGTTAGGCTCTAGTTTAGGCTACTAGTTTTACATTAGACTCTAGTGTAGTCTACTAGTTTTTTTGGAATGTTACAAAAGACTATATCTAGTCTGCTTGTTTTGATGTATAGTAAAGAGAAAATAATTTCTCAATACACTATCTAAACTACGGATGGACTTGGTTTGTCAATATCTAGTTTTGTAGCGGTCCTAATGGAGTATCAATGGGCTTGGCACTTTCCATGTGGATGCTTTTTAGCAGATCACCAATATAATTTTGTTGATTGATCATAGTGCATGTTTATGACTACTTAACTTGTAAGGTTAAAGAGAAGTTTAGCTCCCCCATCATATTCAAATCAAACTCATCCTTTCCCATTAACTTGGTAAATGTTTCACACAGTGAATCCAATGTAGCTCAAAAGATTGTTTCATTGACATATACTTGAACGATAAGTATATTTCTCACCTTTAATTTTAGGAAGAGAGTGTTGTTGGGTTATCCCAAGACCAACTTCATCAATCGACCCATTTTATTAGAAGTTCATCAGGATTATGATTTGTAACCTAAAATTTTCATGTTAATTCTATGTTGTCCTAATGAATCCCGAGTACCCTGTCAGTGTTTTCATCTTATTCACCAGCATCGTGTGTTGGTGTTTCTTTCAGTGAGGTTGCATGTGTGCCTTCTCAATCATGAAGGGTTCTTCTTTACCATTATGATTGCATGGGCCTCAATCTATAATATAGTGGATTTGGCATTGAACATCATTGGTCATGTTGTTCATGAGGTTTGACTTTTGTAATCGTGAAGGACATTTAAAGAGTGGGTTGTTATCACGACCTCCTTTCTCCGTTATCTTGATGTGTATTTGTGGCTTGACATTTAAATAAAACACCATACCATGATTACTTTTTGTTCTACCATTTATTTTTGCGATTGTGACAGTTGTTTGTGTTTGATTTGGGTGATTCCAAGTTTAGTGTGTTCGGGAAGGTTGTGGTATGCATTGGAGTGTTTGGGGATTGCTGGGGAAAGCTTGTTTGCTATAAAACCTGCTCCTAAGGGGTTCCAGCCCTCTTGATTGTGCTTAAATGTTTAATTGCTGCATGTAGGTTTTTGGGTGTGGTTCGTTCCATAATTTGTGTCTCATTTTAGGATACAAGTTTGGGGAGCTTAAACAGACATTTTTATGGAATCAATTCTTTGATTCCTAAGGTGGGTCCCACATTCGCATATTGACTCAAATTTTGGTTTGTCTCTAATTAATATGATTGGTGTCTAAACGATAGTGTTAATATTGTTATTCTATATTTGATAGTGTTGTAGCATTTAGAGGCCGTTCGAAAGGGATAAGCATTGAAATTGTGAATTTGAAGCACATGCGATTGTCCTTGAGGTAGGCTACTGCTTCTTGTCCTTAAGATTGAGCTCGAGAATGTATATAAATGTTAATTTGTGTGAATTTGGGTTTGGTAGCTAGTTGATCATGCTTAATTAGTTAATATCAAGTTTTAAGCTTTTGTCAGGATTTTCGATCTACTAGCATGTTGTTCTTCTTGTTTGTGACTATCCCTACATTGTGGCATGTTTTTTACTTGTTTATTATTGTGGTTGAAGGAATGTTCGGCCTTAGTCTAGGAATAGAGCAGTGCTTGCCTTACACTTGCGTATTTAGAAGCATGTGTTTGCTTCGGATGACATAACTCCATGTAGATTGATGTAGCAGAATTAGGTCTGATAGAATGAGTCTTAGTTTGATTGTAGCTTAGCTCTGATGACATTCTATCCATACCTCCCCTTTTCTGCGGCCCTAGTGATTCATGATTAGGCTATCAGGCATGGCTGGATAGTTTGGGATTGGATTAGGTTCAGGCTTGGAGTTTTTGTATTGATTATATTCGAGTGGACGTTGTTCCAAGGTGGAATTTTGATGTTTATTTGATATGGTATTCTTTAGAAGCCTTATGTTCGAAGATTCAAGGTATGGTCACACTGCCCTATTGGTTGGACATAGGATTCTTCAACAGCCTTATGGTCGCCAAAGTTTGGTTACGTTGCTCTTCTATTAGTACGAAATTCAATGTTTGGACATTTGATCTTTAGTCGCAGTCCATGATTTGGGCTAAATAAAGAGACTAAGGATTTAGCACTTTAGATGACAATCTATTAATAAAATACATAGTAGTAGACAATCATTCCACCTAGTATTATGAATTTCTACCTTGTTTTCTGAATGGTTTAATTAACTCTCTAAAAATTCTTTTGATCCTTGATTTTACTAGAACTGAAAGGAAGGGACAAAAGCACAACTCTACTATAGTAGACTCATCAACCAAATTGTGAGCCGAACAATTTCAAGCAAATTAGCATATTGGGTTTCCAAGTTTTGTCAAATATATGCTACCTTCGCATGTCTCTGGGAGATTTTTGTTTATAAGTGCTATTTATTATTGATTCAATTAGAGTTGTTTTTGGTCCTTTATATTCTAGATTTTTTAATATATATTATGATACAGTAGAGTTTTTGGAGAAATTGTTATAATTTCAATTTGTCAAAGTATGATGATGTTGTGGTTTTGTGGATGAAAATGAAGAAAGATTTCCTACCAAGTACCTTATTGGTAAGAATTTATTTAGTGGGGGTTGGGAAGGGTTTTGCAATTCTCACAGCCTTCTTGAAAGAGATGCATTGGACTTCCAATTGATTCAGCCTTGCGAATTTTAGGTAAGACCTTGTATGTGCTTAAATCCTAGTAATTTTGTTAAACAAAGAGTTACATTTTTCATTGGATTTATCTTATATTAACCAATAGTTTAAATGAATTTCTTAATTATCCTTTAGATGTAGTATTAGGAACGAAGATATATTAAACAAGGTGGACTTTTCCTCGTGGTGGACAAGATGAGGATATTGAGACTGGGATGGTTCCGATTTGTTAAGAGGAGAAGAAATACCAATAATACAATAACAAAGGAATCTACGCTTCTCCTCTTCACATACTAGAACAATCTACATCCTGCTTTCCTCATCCTGTCAACATAGGGCCCACTCCCACCTAATTAAATATATATTTGTTTCTAAAACTACCTCTCTAGGTCTCGCAACAATTCATTTACACTACTAGTGCATATAAGATCAATCAAATAAAAAGCAACTCTTTCATGAGCAAAATGACTTGGAGTTTAGCATTTACAAGATTTTACCTTAATTTCCCAGGGCTGAATCAATTGAAGCCCAAGACAACTCTTTCAAGAACATTATGAGCAATGGAGAAACGTTTTCAACCACCACACAATCCATTTTTATCAATTATGTATTAGATGGAAAGTCTTTTTCATTTTCATCCACCAAAATAACACTGTCAGTATGTTTTGACAAATGGGAATCGAAAAACTTTCTTAGAAAACTCTGTCATTATATATTTGACAAAATTGTGAAACCAATAAGGCAAATTCGCTTGAAATTTTTCGTCTTGAAGTTGGGCTGGTCAGTTTGCTTCAAAAAAGATCTGTTTCTATTCCTTATGTTTTAAGTTCAGCTTAAATGAAGAATGAAAAGCATTTTTAGAGAGAGAATAAAACTAGCAAGACAACAAAACCAAATTTCATATGAATATAATTTCATTTAGATAAAATATCCTAATTAAATATGAAAATTCTAGTTTGAAATATAATTTAATGAAAGAAATGTGAAAGATCAAAACCATTAGGAGAAATCACTCTAACTTGTCGTTTTCAACAACTAATTAAGCTCACAAATTTCTAATAAAAAATAATTTGTATTTTTTTATTTCTTATATATTTTTGGTTTGTTCTTCATGTTCTATGTTTTTCTTCGTCATTTGGACAAATATGGTTTTAACTATGTTTTCCTTTAATATTTTATCCTTCTTGAATTTCTTAGTCATATTATTAAGAACATTCATTTTTATCTCAATTTTGTTTAATTTAATCTTTTGGACATATTATTAAGAACATTCATTAATTATTTCATTTGGTCTAATTTCATTTCTTGCTCATATTGTTAAAAGAACACGTTTATTTCTCTATATGCCTTCAGTATATCATCTTTGTAAGACTAGTATCTTCTAGGGAAAAAATTGAATATATGTTATAAGTAATTCCACAATAATTTTGAAGTATATTTTTGACAAACTAACTGAACTCTTTTTCGTTTCACTTGCATTTGCTATGAGGTACATGTAAAAAAAGTATGCTTTGATGTACATTGGACATAAATAGAAAACCCATTTTTCGAAAGTTTGCGAACAAAAATTTCAAAGAATAATTTTTCTGGACCTAGAGAAAAAACTAAAAGTCAAAACACATGTGACATGTAGTATAATTGAAATTCTATACACTTGTAGGTATCATTCCAAACTAATGAACATCTGATACGAATAAATATGTAACTTCCTACTAGATATAAGAAGATGAAACTTGCAACCTCAGAAATAATAGCAGATACCATTTTAATGAAGCCTGCAACTAAGAGATAATTATACTAATAATGAGAAAAAGTTTATAAACATTTTTTTTTTACCATGGAGAAGTTGCTAGGCCTTGAAATGGAGTTAAAGATTTCATCTTCCTTAGTTAAACCCTTAGTTTTAGAGTGCAGACCTTCTTTGCTTTCAAAAGAATTTCATTAAAATTAAACAATTCCTCTTTTGCTTCACCTAGCTTAACTTTCTTTGATTCAATAATGTTAATTTATTCACAAAAAAAGTAAACGACCTTACCAAGCCTTACACATTTAAATCTAACTCTCATGCAAAAACACTCTATCACTTTCTACGAATAGTCCCATATTTCAAGATGATCGCTAGGGGTCGAAATGCTGAAACCTTCAATGGCATCCACTATTTCAGTAATAATTCCAACATATAGGTTAACATTTAAGCCACCTAGTAAATGGTCAAGCATAAATTAATTCGTGGTGCGATAAAGATCATAGTATTTGGTCCAAAAGAGTGGAAGAACCTTTGAGTCCATGATCAGGCCATAGAAAATAATGTTGAAACAAGAATATTCCTTGATCACATCCTTTAAGTCCACTCTCTATCCTGAAAATCTAATGCTTTCATAAACTTCACAGTCATTATCTGTATCGTTGCCACATTGATCTGTTACTGGACCGCGGTCCAAGTTTGACATTAACATGACTTCTTCTTGTTTGTCATCTAGCTGAATATCTAGTAAATTAGGCTCCAAGTATTTCTCCTCTTTTGTCATCTTGATTAATATATATAATAGGAGGCTCCAAAGCTTGACCTTGTCATTAAATCTGAAAAGCCTTTTGAAAAATACGCCACCTGCTATGCTATTGATGTAACTTAACAATGTTGGATATGTAAAATAACATAATACTTCTTGTTCTTACTCTCCACAATGATGTCTTTCCCGTTGGGATAAAGCTCTATTTCTCTCCTCGAACCCAATGACTCAACTTCACAAACAAATGTCAAGTTTAACACATCTTGATCCACTATCCATATTTAGTATCTCCTTGCAGCTACGCTACAAGAAAGGATCTACGTCCCTAATGTGTTCCAATAATACACCTTTTCCAGCAAATTGCAAGAAAAATATGCGATTAAACAAACTTCGATTTGTACATCATATGCTAAGGCCAACACATATATCATACTAGAGCACTGAAAATACTCAAGATGTAAAAGATTAACTTCACATGCTGCAACAAGAACAAATGGCAGGAGACACTGAATATGGAAAACACTTTACTTGGAAAATATGTTTTTTTCATGCCAAACACTACTTTCACGTATTTTTGGTTGATGGGAAATATTTTCCATTTAAAATATTTTTCCATATTCAATATCTACTACCATTTGTGCTTGCTGCAGCATCTTAAGTGAATCTATTACACCTTGATTATTTCCAGTTCTCTGGTAGGGTGACTGCATTGGCCTTATCATATGATGTACAAATCAGAGCTATTTTTTATTGCGTATTTTTTTGCAATTGGCTAGAAAAGGTGTATTATTGGAATGCATTAGGAACAAAGATCAATTCTTGTAACGTAGCTTCCATGAGATACTAAATATGGATGCATAGATAATGGATCAAGATGTGTTAGGCTTGACATTTGTTTTTGAAGTTGAGTCCTTGGGGTCGAAGAGAGAAATAGATCTCTGTCCCAATGGGCAAGATATTGTTGTGGATAGTAAGAACATGGAGTATTATGTTAATCTGTTTATCTAACATCGTTATGTTACATCAATAGTAAAACAGGTGGCGTATCTTTCAAAAGTCTTTTTAAAGATGTAATAACTAGGTCAAGGCTTGGAGCCTCCCATTATATATATTCATCAAGATGAAAAAAGAGGAGAAATACTTGGAGCTTAGTTTACTTGATATTCATCTAGATGAAAAGCAAGAAGAAGCCATGTTAATGTCAAATTAGGACCGCGGTCCAGTAACAAATCAATGTGGCAACAATAGAGATAATGACTCTGAAGTATATGAAAGCATAGATTTTTAGGATAGAGAGTGTACTTAAAGGATGTGATAAAGGAACATTATTGTTTCAACATTATTTTTAATGGTCTGATCATGGACTCAAAGGTTCTACCACTGTTTTAGACCAAATACTATGATGTTTGTATACTTGTAGGATTTTCCTAATGGTTGTTTTCCTTTTCCAAGTGTGTATTCCTGTAACAGTAAAATAAAGAACTTTTTGTACGCAACAACTACCAGGTTCCTAATTCACTGAATATTACACGCTAAGATGACCTAATGCAGTCTTATGAAAATATAGTAATCCAAATAAGGCTGAGGTAAAATCCCACAAAATAGGGACTAGAATAATAAAAATTAAAGGAATAATTGATGGTTTAATTTCTATTCTGTAAGACTTTAACTGAATTTGTATAAGTAGAACTAGGATTCACAATATAACTAAGAGCTATAAACTTATAATATTAAAGCACTACTCTTGTGTCCCAACAATACAATGCACAATTTGTCGAAGATAAAATAGTAATAAAAAAAGGTTGGGGTCGAACCCCACATAATCGAAGCAATGCTTTTATAGTTACAACAACATCCAATGGGCGATGAAAACTCTTCTTTAAATTCATCAGAAACCAAGTGCGAATCTGCTCATTCCTACATCTCATTTTTTTTTTAACCAAAACCAAAGAATTGGATGTCTAAAAATGCAACACTCATGAAGTTTTTATTCTGTATAAACAACTCATTTGCAACATAGTTGTGTTAAATAACTTATTACATTAATAATTTGGTTAATTAATTTCTCCAGTTTAGTAATTTCTCCAATATACGACATAATTCAAGGCCTGGAATAGGCCAAACAACAATGTGCAAACTTAATGAACAATAACAAGACATAAGCAAACCCCTTAGGGGTGAGAATTACCTCCAACCAACGCTCTCCCCACCTAAAAAAGACTCTAATGCATATCCACGAACAAACTCGAACCAACACAACTGGAATCACCTAATTTGGAGTTCCCTAGCTCAAAAAATTGAGTTTTGAAAAAGATGAAGAAAGATGAAAAATAGGTTGATTAAAAGACTAGTACGCTAACTAATGTGAACGTGGGCCCCACACAGATATCATGGAGGTCAATAGGTTAAGTTTGACCTAGATTGTCCATCACAAACACTGAGACCTCCACAAAAGTGGAGGGTCAAGGTCACATTCCTTTAAGAACACTGAGCATGACTCGCGAATACGATGACCAAGCAACTTGGTTTCTATGAACGCAGTGCTTGGTTTACGAATGCGAACGTAAAAAATAGTAGGCTTCCACAAATGCGGTGCCTCGAATGCAAATGTGAATAGCAAAACTACTGTACTAGCCCAAGTTTAAGATTAAAAAGAGCTCTTACGGGGTGTTCATGATTCGTTCATAAACAAATGCGCATAAACAAAATACTTTACCCAATGTTTTTTTGCATTCCAGACTCAATGGAGCCATCAAAACTTCAACTCGAGCTCATCTAGATGAAAAGTGGGACCTACATGCAAGCTCCATTTTTTGCCAATTCCACAAGAGGACTCAAAATGAGATCGAAAGTCTTGGGAACCACAAATAAGGTCATTCTAGACCAAACTCAACTTTCTGGAGCTTACCATATGTCAAGCCCCGAGCCTACACCCTGGGCGGGAATGGCACTCGAGAATCATTATTGGTCCCAAGCTAACCCTTGGCCTGGCTAGACTCTCAGTGGAAGACTTTAAGCTTTAATAAAAGAAACCAAAACAACTGAAATGCAAAGACTAAAGAACTATATAGCTATCTTTCTATGAAGCCTCTAATACTATGAGGGATGTCGGGACAAGACTTCCAATCATCCTAACAACTGAAATGATAAAGAAATAATAAAGGGATCTTCCAGAAAGCAAAGAGGCTCAACAAATGACTCTGAAATGCTCAACTAGATCAACGAAGCGCTTGATGTTGATCCTGGTTACCTGTATATGCGTCATAAAATGATCCAGGACAAATGACATTAGTACATTCAATGTACGAGCATGCGAGGGGAATTCTAAACAAAACGTAAGCTTTACTGGAATCTGTAAGAAACACTTACCTCAACTTTACTCAACTCATGGATACTCAACTCAATGCAGAAATAAAATAGCAATAAAGATGCAGATTATAATAAGCATTTAAAATAGTAGATAACTTCTCAAAGTATTGAAAAATACAATAACATCTCACTTGTATATAAGAATACAAAAATGAACTCTGTTTGGGAGATTCTCTAACCGAAAACCATCACTATGAGCTATGTGATGATACATCGTCTCAGTCACGCTGCTAGAACTAACCTATAACTTGCCGGGATATAGAAAAACTCAACTAAGTGGATCCACTAAGCTATGCTTAAAACCATTAAGCAATCATCTAAAAAGTACGATCCTTTCTACCCACGTTGGCTACATTGTTTATGGAGACTTGAATTATTATGAAGTCGTCCCCATATCGGTGCTCAATAGTACTCCCAAAATATACTCAGCTCATATGTTTAGAAATATAACTCTTTCTCTATGGTTTGAGATTATTACTCAAAAACTAGCTCAAAAGCTCTCTTCAAAATCGGTGTTTTATCTCTTGTTTAAATGTGAAAACATTTACTCTTTGGGAATACTTAGTTCCCATATAATATTTTATGAAAATGAACTTCGCTCTTAATCTTACTCAACTCAATGCTCAAGTCTTAAAACAAGTTTAAAATATTGGTAAAAGACTTTTGAAAATACTCTAAGAACTCTCTAAACTTGGCTCTTAAGTTTCCTTGAATTTGAATTTATGGATTCAAGGTTATGATTCATGTTTATGGATGATTTCTAGATGTTTAGAAGTCATTTAGAGTAGTTAGAATCGATATGAAGTGTTAGTACACTTTAACAGGACTCATCCAGGCTAAACGACAAAAAATGGTTGGGGGCAGACGTCCCGGGCGCACTGCTAGTGTGGGGCGCCAGACCTTAAAGTTCAGAGACCCATTTCTGGCGCACTGCTGGCGTACCACCCCAGACCTTCTGGCGCATCGGAGGCACGTCGCCCCAGAACTTCTGGTATACCGAGGGCGCGTTTCCCCATACCTCCCCCAAGTAACCCCGATGAATTTTTCAACCCATTTTATGATCTTAATTCGACTAAATTCAATTTTTTCCTAAATTTCTCTTTCGATTCGGTTACCCAATACATGTAGCCAAGAATCTAACTCAAAACAACTCTTAAATCGATAAGACTATCTCAAGAAACTCATCAATCCCATCCAAATTCAAGAATGAAGGCAATTTTAAGAACACAACTCAAGCACATAGAATCTTCAATTTTTTAGGACAAAAATATGCTAAAATAACATGATTGGTGCGTGGGTGAATGAACCCAATGCTATGGGAACTCACATACCTCTTAGGGATCAACCCTTGGTGAAATCCGCAACGAAACCTTCAAGAACTTGATGAAATCTTCATCTTTTCTCCTCCTTTCTCCTATTGAGTTCTTTCTCTAAAAACCCTACCGTGAAATTTGAGTGCGTAAACTGAAACAATTTAGTTTAGACCTTTTATTAATTACTAAAAACAAAATAACCTAATTGGGTAAGGAAAAGACCAAAATACCCCTCTTAAATCCGAGTAACTTTCCTTAAACGGATAACCCAACTTCAAAAAGGCATATCTCCCTCATACGAGCTCGAAATTTAGCAAACTCGATGATGTTGGAAAGAGGATTCCAAGACCTTTCATTTGATATCTTATTTGGCATCAAACTCCTCCTATACTGAAAGTTATGGTCGTTTGAAGTTGACCCAAAACTCATACTTAACATAACCTTGCCAAATTTCAGATTTTCATTCTTTCCAAAAAAATGGTTCTTTCTAATTCTAGCTCTTTCAAATAGCAGGGTGTTACAATATCTCCCCCTTGGAAACATTCATCCTCGAATGAGATTACTATTATTAGACTAAGGGTGTAACATCTAACATTACGCTCAAACACCCAACAAGCGAATCTAACACATTCAGTGTATCAACTAAAGTGTACTAAGAAGAGAATTAGTACCTTGATCTAGAATTTCTCTGGGCTCAAAGAGATGTGGATATTTCTTCTTCATGTCCTCCTTAGCTTTCGAAGTAGCTTCCTAAAAAAACTGATTTCTCCATAAGACCTTGACTGATGCTACCTCCTTGGTTCTCAATTTACGAACCTAGCGATCTAAAATCTAAACATGAATCTCCTCATAAGACAAGCTATCCTTAATACCAATATCTTTGGTTGGTATAATTAGTGAAGGATCGCCCATACACTTTTTCAACATAGAAATATGAAACACTGGATGAACTGCTACTAACTCTTGTAGTAGCTCCTACTCATAAACTACATTACCAATCCTCTTGGATATTCGGTAAGGACCAATATGCCGGGGACTAAGCTTCTCCTCCTTACCAAATCTCCTAACACCCTTCATGGGTGAAACCTTCAAGTATTCCCAATCATCTACCTCAAACTCTACGTCCCTTCTCCTAACATCAATATAAGATTTCTGACGATTCTGCGATGTTCTCATCCTTTCTTGAATAACTTTCACTTTCTCCATTGCTTGATGAACTAAGTCTAGTCCCATCAACCTAACTTCACGCACTTCAAACCATCCAATAGGAGATCTGCATCTTCTCCCATAAAGAGCTTCATAAGGAGCCATTTGGATGCTAGAATGATAACTATTGTTATAAGCAAACTCAATGAGAGGTAGGTGATCATCCCAATTACCTTTTAAATCAATCACACAAGCCCTCAACATATCTTATAAAGTTTGAATAGTGCGCTCTGCTTGACCATTTGTCTGAGGATGAAAAACAGTACTCAAGTTCACCTTTGAACCCAAACCTTTCTGGAAAGACTTCCAGAATTGTGCAGTAAATTGTGCACCTCTGTCTGAAAGAATTGAAACTGGAACTCCATGAAGTTTTACTACCTCATGAATATATAACTTGACATAATCCTCTACTGAATAAGTAGTCTTTACCGGAAAAAATGGGCTGATTTGGTGATTCGATCAACAACCACCCAAATTGAATCATGTTGTCTGTGAGACTGCGATAAACCCGTAATAAAATCCATATTGATCATCTCCAACTTCCATTTCAGAATCTGTATATTCTGAGCCACACCACCGGCCCTTTGTTGTTCTACCTTAACTTGTTGGCAATTCAAGCTTTTAGCAACGAACTCAACAATACCTTTCTTCATACTATTCCACCAATATACTTCTTTCAAGTCACGATATATATTTGTGGAACCCGGATGGATAGAATATCTGAAGCTATGAGCTTCTTCCATAATCCTCTCTTGGAGTTCATCCACCTTTGGTACACAGAACCTACCTTGATACCTCAATACACCATCTCCCCCTTGTTCAAAAGCCATTAATTTTTGCTTATGAACATTTGCCTTCAACTCAAGCAAAATGGGATCTTGGTCTTATTTCTCTTTCATTTCAGACACTAATGATGATTCAACCCCATTCATCACTACTACTCCTCCTTTGTTGAAGTCCATTAGTCGAACTCCTAACAGTGGATGTCTATGCACATCTTTTGCTAACTCTTTCTTGTCTTCCTCAATATGTGCGGTACTACCCATAGATAACCTACTTAAAGCATCAGCAACAACATTAGCCTTGCCTGGGTTATAAAGAATACTTGTGTCATTATCCTTGAGTAACTCCAACCACCTCCTTTGTATAAGATTACTCTCTTTATGACTAAATGCATATTGAAGGCTCTTGTGATCGGCAAACACATCTACATGAACACCACAAAGATAGTGACGCCTAATGAGTCCACCATTTGGTCTCATTTAGGGCTTTATTTGGATATATTTAGTGTCCTCAAATGCTTATTTTGTGCCAATAACTGATGTAAAATCCTTGATTTCAAGGTATTTAGATTGAGGAACAAAGAATGGACACTAATTTGCAAAAAGGAACGAAGCGAGCTGAAAGCAGGAAGAATGAAGGCTTGGTGATCGCCAAGACCTTTTGGTGAGTCACCTAATGGCCTCTTGACCGCCTAAAGTTCCAGTTTGCCAAGCCCTGAAGGAGAAAATCAATTTGGCGAGAGAAAGAAGCAGTCGGCATGTCACCGAGTGGTTCCGCGATGTAGTTTTGGATCACCCAAAGTTAAAGAACTTGAGGATGCTGAAGGTAAAGTCAAGAAGGCGATAGAACTGAAAAAAAAGGCGGATCACCCAGGTGATCAGCGAGCCCGACATACTGCGCCGAATGGTCCTTCGCAGCATATTTTTGGCGATTATAAATACCATTTCAAACATTATGTTTAGTATCAAAAAAATATTCTGAACATTCATTAGAGTAAATTTTGAGTTTGGAACTCTGAGTATTAAGACTAAGTTTTCTTTAGCTTTGAAGAACTGAAGTTTTCCATTTTTGAGAAATTGGAAGTGGGTCTTTAAGATTCTTCAATTTGGACCTTTGTAAAGATGAAATTAATCTTACCCAGTTGATGGAAACACAATTGGGTAACGATTTCTATCTTTTTATGATGTCTAGCTAAAACCCCAATTCTTGGGGTGTGATTATGGGCTGATTTAGCTTGTGGGTATTGCTAATTGTTAGTTTAAATGTAGTTTATAAGTGATTTCAATAAGTAATCGTGGTTAAAATTAAAGGATTTTAGTTGCAAATGCAGTTCTACCTTCGTGTTTTTGGTTTGCTCGACAGAGAGGTTTTAAAACCATGACTACTAATTGATGGTCTGTGGGTATTGGGTTGTCATGGGTTCAACTCGAGAGAGTGAATCCTAAATCCTTTTCCACACATTCAGCTCGAGAGAGTGAATGGACTAAAGCGTGCTGTTCTTATTTGCTTGCTTGTTGGTGTTCGAGAGAAACAAACTTGATTCGGGGTAAATTGTTTAAGAGAAAGTTTATCCCCACTAAAGTCTAGCTTATTCATTGATTTAAAGGTATTTAGTAACAGTTGCTATTACCCATTTGTCTATACTAGCCTATAATCGAATCACATCCTAAGAACCCGTCTCGTTAATGTTAATTTCTTGTTATTTACTGTTGTTGCAGGTGATAGTTAAAACCAAAACCCCCTTTTATCTGACATTGGTGTCAACCCCCTAATTTAAATTATGTTTTCCTTCGATAATGTCTATTCCTATGATTGACTTGAACATATTCATACTTTACTCTTGAACCTTAAACACGTACCACTCCCTGTGGGATTCGACCCCAACTCATTTAGTTGGGTTATTATACTGACTAACGATCGTTGACACTTAGAATTGGATGAAGTGTCCTTGAGACGTTAATCAATGCCATATTTTCGAAGCGAACATTGCGGCAGCCCACTCTAGATCATGGGTTGGGTAATTCTTCTCGTGAACTTTCAACTGTTTGGAGGCATAAGCAATACTTTACCATTCTGCATTAATACACGACCCAATCTAACTCTGGACAAGTATTGGGAATAATTTCTATACCGAAGTCTATTTCTCTCTTAGGAGGGACTCTAGGAATATCGTCTAGAAAGACCTCTGAAAACTCAGTCACAACTAGAATCGACTGAAGGAGGTTTCTCAAAACTAGAGTCATTAACTCGGACTAAGTGATAGATGCACCCCTTGGAAACTAACTTTATCGCCTTAAGGTACAAAATAAAATTACCCTTAGGCAGTGCTGAACTACTCTTCCACTCTATAACTGACTCATTAGGAAACTGAAACTTAACAACTCGAGTTCTACAATCGACAGAGGCATAACAAGCATGAAGCCAATCCATACCTAGAATGATATCAAACTCTACTATATCTAACTCAACTAAGTCAGCCATGGTGCTCATGTGATTGACGGAAATGGTACAATCATGATAGACTCTCTGAGCTAGAATAAACTCACAACTAGCTGTAGAAACACTGAAGGGCTCAAGAAGTTACTCCGGAAGGACATCAAAATTCATCGCAACATAAGGAGTCACAAAAGATATACTTTCTTTTGGATCTAGTAAAGAATAAATATCAAAATTAAAGACTTTGATCATACCAGTGACAACATATGAAGAATTCTCTTGCTTTTGGCAATTGGTAATAACATATAGATGGTTTAGCCCTCCACCGGTCCCTGAAGTAGCTCCTCTAGGTACAACTTTGTCTGGTGGAGCAACTGAAGAAGATTGGGCTCTATTGCCACTATTTCCACTGCCTTGCATGTTCTTAGGACACTCTTTCATGAAGTGGCCCTCTTGACCACACTTGAAACAACCAGTGGAGCCATCGCGACACGTTCCTGGGTGGTTCCTACCACACTTAGTACATGTCGGAGTCCAATTACCTCCTTGTACCACACTACCTTGAGACTGTGCAGGTCTAGCTCTGAAATTTTTGTGAACTCTGATTATTGAACTCACTGCTGTTCCTTGGTGCAGGTGCACTAGCAGATGATGGAGCAAGTCCTTTTTTCTTATGTTGGAGAGATGACCGATTTACATTACTCTTCTACTGCCCGGACTCATTCCCTGTCTTAGCTTTATTTTTCCTAAAATCTTTTCTATCTCTCAACTTGTCCTCCTCAACCTGCTGCGTGTGGATCATCAACCTTGCTATGTCCATATCTCCTATCATCATAGCTGCCTTGCCTTCCTTACTTGACAGACGAGACAACTCAACAACAAACATACTCATCCTGCTTCTCATTTCAGAAACCATCTCTGGAGCATAGAGGGAAAGTTGGGTGATCTTAAGACTGTACTCATGAACACTCATAGATTCCTGCTTAAGGGTGAGGAATTCTTGTACCTTTGCTTCTCTTAGTTCATGAGGAAAGAAACGCCCCATGAAAGCACTCTCAAACACAACCCAACTCAAAATGGATACACCCTCAGCCCTACCCTTCTTCCACTAGTCCAACCAAATCCTAGCAACACTATTCAATTTATAGGTAGATAGTTCCACTGGATCAACATCGGCAACGTGCATAACCTCAAACACTCATTGCAGTTCGTCTAAAAAGTTCTATGGATCCTCAGTGACACTTGAACTAGTGAATCTTGGAGGATTCATCTTTAAGAACTCACGGATCCTTGAAGTATTAGCCATTTCTTATTGATTTTCTCTCTCTCCAACTTGATTGGTCACAACTTGAATCAACATCTGGATAGCTTCCTGGAACTCATCATTGGTGACCTCTTCTTGGGGTTGCACTTCAGGTGCATTAGGTACCCCTTAATCCTGTGGTACAACATTCCTCCTAGCAGGACGACCTCTGACAACTCTTCGTGGAGGCATGATCTGAAAGAAATGTGCAAGCACAAATTAGAAGAAACTTTTTATAGATAAACTATATCGCATGAAATGAGTATGAAAGAAGTGAAATAGGTTCCTAAATGCCGCAGCCTCCTAATTATAGATGTGGCAAGCTTCAGGCTGATTACTAGGAATCTACAGACACGTCTTTATAGACACCCTAGGATTCTTGAAGTCTTTGCTCTGATACTATATTTTTCACTCCCTTAGCCTACACCCTGGTCGGGACTGGCACTCGAGAACCATTGCTGGCCCCAAGAGAAGCTTTAGCCTGACTAGACCCTCAACAGAAAACCTTGAGCTTTAATATAAGAAAACAAATGCAACTTTACTGAACTGTCTCAAAATAACATAGAATGTTTTAGAATTAAATATCCAAATAGTCAAAGTGGCAGCTCAAGTCTTATAACAAAACAACTAAAATGCAAAGACTAAAGAACTATAGATATCTGTTTATGAAGCCTCTAATACTATGAGGGATATCGGGACAAGACTCCCGATCATCCTAACAACCGAAATGATAAAGCAATAATAAAGGGATCCTCTGAAAAAGCAAGGAGGCTCACCAAATGACTCTGAAATGCTTAATTGGATCAACGAAGTGCTAGACAATGATCATGGTTACCTATATATACCTGCGTCATAAAATGATGCAGGGCAAATGAAATCAATACATTGAATGTACCAGCATGCGAGGGGAATTCTAAACAAAATGTAAGCTTGACTGTAATATGTAAGAAATACTTACCTCAGCTTTACTCAACTCATAGATACTCAACTCGATGCAGAAATAAACATCAATAAAGATGAAGATTATAATAAGCATTTAAAATAGTAGATAACATCTAAAAGTATTAAAAAATACAATAATATCTCAGTTGTATATAAGAATACATAAATAAACTTTGTTTGGGATATTCTCTTACCGACAACCATCACTATAAGCAATGTGATAATACAATGTCTCGCCCATGCTTCCAGAACGGTCCTATAACTTGTCGGGATATAGAACGCCTCAACTAAGTGGATTCACTAAGCTATGCTTAAAAGCATTAAGGAATCATCAAAATAGTATGATCTTTTCTACCCATGTTGGCTACATGGTTTATGGAGACTTGATTTATTATGAACTCGTCCCGATATTGGTGCTCAATACTACTCCCATATTATACTTAGCTCATATGTTTAAAAACATAACTCTTTCTCTGTGCTTTTACATTATTACTCAAAAGCTAGCTCAAAAGCTCTCTTGGAAATCGGTGTTTTATCTCTTGTTTAAATGTGAAAACATTTACTCTTTGGGAATACTTAGTTCCCATATAATCTTTTAGAGAAATTGAACTTTGCTCTTCCTCTTACTCAACTCAACGCTCAAGGCTTAAAACAAGTTGAAACATTTGTAAAAGACTTTTGAAAAGACTCTAAGAACTCTCTAGACTTGGCTCTTAACTTTCCTTGCATTTGAATTTATAGATTCAAGGTTATGATTCATGTTTATGGATTATTTCTAGATGTTTAGAAGTCATTTAGAGTAGTTATAATTGATAGGAAATGTTAGTACTCTTTAGAAGGACTCAGAAAGGTTAAACGATGAAAAATGAGTGGGGGGAGACGTCCCGGGAGCACTCTAAAGTTCAGAAACCATTTAGGGCGCACTGCTGGCGTGCTGCCCCAGACCTTCTGGCGCATCGGGGGCACGTCGCCCTAGACCTTCTAGCGCATTGGGGGCGCGTCGCCCCAGACATCCCCCAGGTAACCCTAACAAATTTTTCACCTCATTTTCTGATATTAATTCGACTAAATTCAATTCTTTTTTTTCAATTTTTCTTTAGATACGGCTACCCAATACATGTACCCAATAATCTAACTCAAAACAACTCTCAAAATAGGTAAGACTATCTCAAGAAACTCATCAATCCCATCCAAATTCAAGAATAAAGGCAATTTCAAGAACACAACTCAAGAACATCAAATCTTCAACTTTTAGGACAGAAATACGTTAAAATTAACATTATTGACCTGTGGGTGAACGAACCCAACTCTGTGTGAACTCACATACCTCTTAGGGATCAACCCTTGGCAAAGTCCGCAACAAAACCTTCAAGCACTTGACAAAATCTTGACCTTTTCTCCTCTTTTCTCCTCTTGAGTTCTTTCTCTAAAAACCCTAGCGTTAAATTTGATTGCGTAAACTGATTCAATTCATTTTAGACCCCGAATTAATTACTAAAAATGAAATAACTTTATTAGGTAAGGAAAAGACCAAAATACCCCTCTTAAATATGGGTAACTTTTCTTAAATGGACAACCCAACTTCAAAAGGGCATATCTCCCTCATACAAGCTCAAAAATTAGCAAACTCGATGGATTTGGAAAGAGGATTCCGAGACCTTTCATTTGATATCTTATTTTCCACCTAAATTCTCATGTACTGAAAGTTGTGGTCGTTTGAAGTTGACCCAAAAAAAGGTTCTTTCTAATTCTAACTCTTTCAAATAGCGGGGTGTTACACCATACTGACATAATTCCTATCCAATGACGTTTACCAAGAATGTTGACCAAAGTCAAACCTTGATTGAAGCTTCAAAGTTAAAACCCTAATGTCCCAAACTCGCAACAAAATCCCTGGGATTGAGCCAAGCATGCCCTTGCCTTAAATTGCTCTTCCATAGCAGATTAAACCGTCAGAATTACATTCTGAGGTAATCTTCTTGAAATTCTTACCAAAGTAAATTATTCAAGTTGTTAAGGCTCCAACACATGGAAACTTGCTCAAAACTCAAATGAACGACCCGGCGACTGAATTATCAGTCCAAGCAAGCCATATATTACTTAGGGCCGCTACAAGAAAATTGATAATGCTGAAAAGATAAAAAATTCGGAAAAATGACCTTAAAGGTCATTACAACATCCACTACCAAAAGGTACTCACCCCATATACTTATCCTTACCTTACTAATACATTCTGAGGTTTAGCGACGCAAACCCAAAACTTAAGTGGATAGGAAATTCATAAATTGACTTTATTAGTCCAAAAGATAAAATAGAAACTCCAACTCCTTCCTTTTGGTAATGACTACCTTCCAACAAGACCCAACAAAACTGAACGCAACAAACCTATCTTAGATGAACCAATAAACCAAAAATACAAAATAATAAGGCGACCAACAGGCAAGAGAAGATGTTACTTAGCTCTTAAGTAAAACTTTTTCCTTCCTACTTTAAACCTGTAAAACTTTTTCCTTCCTACTCCAAACGGAACACATGATATTGATCACATATATCCTATCGGTCCTGGACCATGATATACCATAAGTTTACGGTATTTTTGATGTATTTCACTTAGAGTTTGTATGTGTCTTGGGATGTTTTTTAATTATATATAATGGATTAATGTTATCTTTGTAGGAAATTTTTTCGGCTGCGGTTGAGAGGGAAAAGAACTGAAGTGGCAGCAGTAGAAGTCAACGGAGCCAAACCACAGACAGTAGTTCCATTGACGGGCCATAGGTGAAGGATCGTGGATGTGAGTTAAAGTAAGTTTTACCAAGTGTTGAACCACCGAGGCAAATGACGCCATGTAGAGTGAATGACGGACCATCCTGCACGACCATCATTTCTAATCAGAAAGTTGATTTCCAATAATTGAACAAGGGAGGGACAAGACCGACTGTAGTCCAATCCACAGAATGTAGGTGGGAATGTAGTTTGAGGGTCTTGGAATACTTTTTAAGTGCTGAACCACAGAGGTGAAGCACAGACTGTAGGCTGATCCACGGTCTGTGGTCGTGTCATTGATCGAAAACCGCGTGTGACCCAGATTTGCTTATTTTATTTTCCTAGTTGGTTTAGGATTTAAAGACTATAAATATTAGTTGTTATGTTCGTTTTTAGGAGTTAGACCCTATTGGAGATTTTTGTTTTTGTCTTTTGGGATAATTTTGGAAACGCTTAGCAATTTAATTTCGGAAATTGGTTTTATGCCATTTGCACTTTGAATTTCAATTTAAGATTTTGGTTGTCATCTATTCTAATTGTAAGTTCATGATTTATTTTAGTAACCCTAATATGAATTGTGAATTCTCAAAAATGAGTAGTTAAATCCATAACTAAGGTTGTGAGAACCATGATCAATTAACAACCTATGACTAATAACTAAGTAATTCTTGAATAACTATTTATGCATGTATTTTTAATCTTTTCATTTAAAAGTCTCTGTAGCGATTCGCAAAGTTAGAACTCGCCTCGTTCCTACTTGCCTTATTAAGGGGGTAATGAATTAGAACATGATTAAACAACAGAGATAATTAAGGATTTGCTGCTATCTAATTGTCTGACTTTGATTAGTTGATGTCAGGGTGTATACCAAACTCAATTGACATGAGGACTAATCCGGGGTAAAGGTAAGGGTTAGTAAATCATACACCCATAGACTTACCAAGTTGCGAGGTGTAAGTTCCTACTTAGATTACCAATCACCTAGGGATACCTAACTTATCAGCCTTGCATGTTAAACACTAGAATATAATTACTATTATTAGGAATACTGCATTAAGAGCTTGTGGGAATCACATATACCCTAGTTTCAATCTTATATTGATATCCTAAATTGTGAATCTTGTTTACTTGTTACTTATTAATTCAAACCAACAGTCTGTTATTTTACTTACAAAAACCCCATTTGTTACTTTTTCTCGGAAATAGTTTGGCTAAATAGAGATAATTGCAAGTTAAGTTTAAGTCTAAGCCATAGACCCCAACCTATAAGTTGGGTTCTTTATTTGGCAACGACCACTTATACTTATTTCGGGAAATGTAATTTGGGTGTAACAAATTTGGGCGCCGCTGCCGGGGAATATGACTTTTAGATTAAATTAACTTCATTATTGAACTTTAGTCTAGTATTTCTTGATTTTATGTTTTTGTTTTATTGTTGTTTTCTACATGTTTCAACTATAGTGTATGCCAATGAAATCGAGTAAAGGAAATCCCCTGACGCCCTACAATCCAAAATTAACGAGAACTTTGAGAAGAATGGTTGAAAGAGGCGTAAATCTCGAGGTACACAGTGATCCCATCGGAGAGGCTCAAGGGGAAGGAGCTGGTCTGCAACCTCCTGGAGTTATAAATGTACCCGCTCAGGTCCAGGGTGGTCATCTAATCGAAATTATTGAAAGGGTGCAAAATCAGCAGGCACCGAGGTTTTGTGATGACTACAAGGTTGACTATGACACGGTTGGATCAACTGGGGCTATTGTTCTCTCTCCACTACCTCTAGGACATACATATATGGTGACCAACAATCTTATGCAAATGCTTAGAGAAAGATGGTTGTTCGCTGGGTTACCTTTGGAAGATCCATATGCTCATATGGCTAAATTGACAAGTGTCTGTACAAGTAGCGTGGGGTGACCAGACATGGATATGAACGTTATAGGCATGAGAGTATTCCCACTTTCATTGACTAGTGATGCTGCTGTGTGGTTTTCTGAGCTGCCATACAATATGATATATACATGGGACCAACTGCATAAGGTGTTCATGATGAGGTATTTCTCGGTGTCCAAGAAGTTGAATTTCAAAGATAGACTTAATAACTTCACGGCACTACATGTAGTGTCGATAAGCAATTCATGGGATAGGTTCACTGGATTCATGAGGAGTGTTTCGAATCTCCACATAGATGATGAGTCACTGAAGGAGTACTTCTAGAGATGACATAATGACAATGGAAAGACTGTGTTAGATTCTATTGCTGGAGAATCTTATGGTTGGTACACTTTTGAGGGGATTGCTGAAAAACATGAGAGGATCTTCCAAAACAATAAATCATGGAGCACTAGGAAGTCAAATACTGGTAGAAGCATGTTTTCTGTCCAAATTGCACCAAGTCAATCGAATGATGATATTCGTGAAGAGATAGCTCAAATGATGACAAAAATTGGCTTGGTATTACAACATGTGAGCGGAAGTGCAGAAAAAGTAAATGCGGTAAATTATCTAACTACACCTCCACCACTGCCAGTTGAGGAGTTTTACTCTGAAGAGGATGCGAAATTGGTTAATGATTAGAAGGGGGGTTTCTGAACCAACACCCAAGGTTCCAACTAGGATAATAGGCGCCAAGGTCAAGGAAACCAAGGTCGGAAATATGGTAACTACAACCGCGATGGAAACTATGTTCAGGATGGGAACTACAATCGTGATAACAATTACAACCGGAACAACTATGGCAACAAGAGTGAGAAGGTTGGGCCCTATGTTCCACCTGGTAATAGAGAGGCTTGTAGCAGTATGACCCGCATTGAGGATATGATGCAGAAGATGATGAACAAATTTGATGCGACAAATGAGAATTAGAAGGAGATGCAAAATGATTTATCTGGAATTGGTCAGAAATTTAATGCCCATGCAATGTTGATCAAGCAACTTGAGCAGCAGTTTAGTTAGTTGTCCGCTACTATGAGCCCACGCCTGCCTGGAAAACATCCTAACTACAACATCCAAAATCCAAAAATTGATGGGCATTGTAAGGTTTTCAGTACTCATGGAGGAAAATAGACTGTACATCCCCCCATGCTCTCTAAGGTTGAAAGAGTGATTGAAAAAGATGAGGATGATAATGAGGTTACTCAAAATCCAAAAGTTGATACAGAGAAGGAAGCTGAGGCGACCAAAAAAGTCCTTCCCATGCCTGATTTTCCGTTTGTGTAGAGAATCTACTGTGTCGATATGGTACTGTGATAGATTGGTTGAGGTGACCAAGAGTGTTGATGTCGGACAGATCCAGGATGATACAATCTTGGTGCCTCAAGTTGGAGTACACCAGTTGCAGTTCCTCCCTTGAGTGTTGACTTAGTTCGAGAGGTTGAGTAGGTCGCTGTGGCACAGGCTGAGGACACTTCCATACCTGCCACTACAACTGATGCATAGGCTCCCTCCTTCATCGCCACAAGTCAGGCTACGAGGTCGTCCCGAGCCACTCCCCCTTCGGGGACTACTCTTGTACGTCTAGCCCGAATCGAGAAACTTGAGACTCAGATGGCCACCTCGCTGCGACATATCAGGCCATGGATGGAAAGGAATATTGAGGAGTCCGAGGCTCGTATGTAGCGAATGACGGACGTGAAGATTCAGGTTGTCCACAGGTGACTAGATGCATTCGAGCTAAGAGTATTGGAGAGGACTTCTCCCACCATTGATATTACCACTTTCTAGATGGAGTTGGCTAGGCTCCGTTCTGATGTTGATGCTTTTCTAGCCCCTACTGAGACTGTACCAGAGACCACACATGTGGATGAGGCTGACGATGTGGTGATGACTGCACTTTTTGGCGACACCATGCCACCACCTGACTCATCTCGTGCGGCTGGGAAACATTATTGCTCTTCTGATCATACTTCCAATATTGAGGAGGCCTGAGCAGAAAGAAGAGGGAGCGACAACACTTTGAGGCAGCCCAGAGGCAGTCTATTTCGATGAGGACTTGCGACAGCAAAGGCCCTATAAGATTGATGTTGGCCCATTTGGTTCGAAGAGCACTATTAATGGTGTTCCCACTGTTGATAAGGGTGCTACCGATGGCGTTCCTACTGCTGATCGAGCGGGTTCTAGGAAATCGGACCCATCCACCTCTTGATGGGTCTTCGGTGCATATGTGCCACATGTTTGCTTCACCTTATGCTTTATTTTTCTTTTTTGTTCATTGAGGGAATTGCACCATTTGTTTTCCGTGTGGGTGGGGTAAATGGGTTGTGAGTGATAGGGTGAAGTCCGAGTAACCCAAATTATAACTCTCACCTGATTAACATTTCAAACACACCTCATCCAATTCTAGGTGCAAACGATAGTTAAACAATATAAAACGCAACAAATGAGTTGGGGTCGAATCCCACAGAGAGCGGTACGTGTTCAAATTCAATTAAGAAGTACAAATCTGATCTAACTAACTATAGGAATAGAAATTATCGGAAAAAAATGAAACAAATCAAAAGGGGTGACACGAATGTCAGATGGGGATTTTGTTTGCAAATATCAACTACAACACAACGAAGTCACACAAAAACAGAAATAATAATACGGAGAGGAATTCTCGGGATGTGATCGATTATAGGAAAATTTCAATATATGGGTAATTGAAACTACTAATAAACAACTAAATATCAGTAGGTAGGATAGACTATAAGGGAGATAGTTTTCTCTCGAACAACTACCCCGAATCAGGTGATTTCTTTCGAACATCAAAAAGTGTAGCAATTATGAACAACCCATACCTTAATTCATCAACTCTCTCGAGCTGGATGGGTAGGATTGGGTTTAGGATTCACTCTCTCGAGCTTAAACCATATCAATCCAATACATACAAACCATTAATCAATAATATTGGTTCTAAAACCTCTCTCTTGAGCAAGCTAAGAACAAAAAATTAGAACTGCATTTGCAACTATAATTCATAAATTAAACCACAACTAATGATCAAACCCACTTCAATATAGTATTTAAACTAGTAATTAACAATACCCATAAACTAATTCAACCCATAATCACATGATCACTCCCCAAGAATTCGGTTTTAGCCAAACATCATAAAAAGGTAAAGACAGTTACTAAATCGATTTGCCATCAACTAGGTAAGAGTAATTAAGCCTTAACAATGCTCCAATTTGCAGAAAATTAGTAACCCACTTGCAAAATTTCCAAATTGAGTCACAAGAAACCTTCAAGTCTACCAAGAAACTATCAAAACTCAAAAGAAAACTATTCTAGACTAAATCTCCACACTCTGTACACTGAATTAACAGTTCAAAATCTAATTTATAGTTGCCAAAAATTAGCCACGAAAGGCCACTAGGCGAGGTAAGTTGGGTTCGCCGAGTGGTTCGGCGAACTACCCTTTACTCTCTTCTATCGACTTTTTGCATTGGCTCTCAGCATCCTCAAGTCCTGTAACTTTGGGCGATCAATCTTGTCATTGCGTAACTGTTCGGCGATTTGCCGACTGCCTCTTTCCTATCGCCAACTTTGTTTCTTCCCTCAGAGGTGTCACCTTAAAACTTTAGGCGAACTGAATAGCCACTCGGTGATTCGACAAGTGCTCTTGGCGATTTTCAGGCTCGCCTTTCTCTACTTCTTCAGTAGTTTTGTTCCTTTTTGCCTGTTAGTGTCCTCGATTTGCTCCTCAATTCATATACTTGAAAATCAAGGATTTAACATCAGTTGATGGCACAAATTAGGCATTTGAGGACATTAAAACTATATAAACAAAGCCCCAAATGAATTCAAATCTCAGACTCATCTCATCCCAAACTTAAACTTTTGCTTATCCTTAAGTAAAACTCAAGATCAACAGTTCAAAAAGAATGTCTCAAATAGTATTGCATAAGACTCAATATGAATGCACATAACAAGGTTTAGATTACTCATGCAATGATCAGTCGTGCACTCAAAGATTCAAATTGTGACTCACCATTATCAAAGATGCTCAAGTTCATAATACTTGCTTCAAATGCAGGTTCAAGCCCAACAAAGGAACACAAATGACCTCACAACAAAGACGATTCCATATTCACACGAAGTTCTTCAACAATTTAGAGTTCTGGAATAACATACAAATCTCGCACTCACAAAGATGAACACATGCACGACTTCACCCATAAGTTTGCCATTATTTTCCAATCAACATTCGTTTCAGCTCACTCAAGATCACAAAGGTCTTTTCAAGGCTTGAAACGGGATTGAGTGTTAAGGTATGTTCACTTAAGCTTAGTGGCTTCTATCTTCATCAAGTATGGTCTGAACATCACTTTCCTCCTTTTCTTTATCATTTCAAACATGCTCACAATCCATCCCATTATTCAATTTCATATGAACTACTGGATACCCCATTTCTTTTGCAATTTTCACTACTTTATTTCACAACTTTTTCGGTCTTTTTGTTTTCTTTCTTCTTTTTCATTTCTTTTTCTCTTTTTTTTTTTTACATAGATGGGTTCCATCTTTCTCAAAATCATCATTCAAGGGGGATTTCTCATACTTCTTGACTCTCCTTATCTTTTCACCACACCCCCAACTTAGGCTTTTGGCCTAAGTTGGCTATTCAAACAAACCATACTTTCATGAAGGTTATAGGTGGATGGATTTTACATGGAGGGGTTTAATCTTTCTTAAAATCATCATTCAAGGGGGATTTCTCACACTTCTTGAGTTTCCTTCTCTTTTCACCACAACCCCAACTTAGGCTTGTGGCCTACGTTAGCTATTCAAACAAACCATACTTTCAAGAAGGTTATAGGTGAATGTCTAAAGAGAGGTCAGAATTTCTCAAGTTTCTTCCAAGAAAGAGGGTAAGGCTCAAGAGGCATCAAGCAAGGTTCAAACATCTCACAAGGTTGACCACATAAGAGGTATATTCTCAAATTGTTTTCACTCTTAAAAATTGTTGCCTAAGATCATTTCAAGGGCTTGCATCACTCAATCAACCGGACCAACGGGGCAAATTCTAGGTGCCATCAAACACACTGTTTAAAGTAATCTCATCACACAAGGCATTGGTACCAATATCAAACAAGATTCTACACTTTCTAGCTAGTGTGAAATGTTCATCACAAGAGACTCATTCTATAACAGGCTAGTCACAACGAGAGGCTCAAAGTTCACACATTGACTATGCAACTTCATTTGCCTCATCATAGCCACACATTCATTTCGTTCAATTAAGACACTATTCAAGTCATTGGTATTGATCACAACCGACACTCAAATTTGTGCAAGAACAACCACAATCCCACACATAAGATGTCACGACCCAAGCCTAGGGCCTAGACGTGACATGGCGAATGAGGAACCCGAAGGAACCCCAAACAAGCCTCTCAAACTTGTCATCACACTTCATTGGTCGCGGAAGTACATTCAACATTAATTAACGGGAAATAGGGACTAAGG
>JAJOOR010004649.1:0-36826 GCA_036250505.1 Solanum acaule
TCCCTCTCAAAAATAGATTCTCTCAAAAACTCCATTAAAGACCTTGATGAAGCTCAAGCTAGAAGATGGGTTTTCAACTGATTTCTTCTTCAATTTAATGGGTCTTCAATAATTAAGGTATGGTGACTCTTGATTCTTGAATAACCTATCATTCAAGGAGTTCTATCAAAGATTTACTAAAGCATTAAGACCGTCAACATTTGAGAAACTAATTTATAAGATTGGAATATTTAGATTCGAACCATTTAGTTTCGCTGTGTTGTAAGAGAGAGATGAATGATATACTTTATTATTATTATTAGATAATTATATATAATTATTATGAAAAAAAAATGTAGTAGACTCATAGTGGGCTAATTCGTGAATTGAATCACTCTCAGTCGAAGGTAGGGCAGTCTTCCTAGCTTTAGGGTCAATCGAATATATAGAAGATCTAGCGCCTCGGTCAGAGAGAATGGGGCACGAGTTCGTGACCTAATAGAATAGTGTTTTGTGATCCCATACATCATTTTCGAGATGTCAATCAAAGTTTTCGTCACGATAGTAAAATGCGTGTTTGCCTATTCTTTTTCTCTTTAGTCTTAACTAAGATTTCTATTAATCTATTTAATCCAAACAGTGCAGTTTTCTTTTCATGTATAAAGGAAATATTTTTTAATTAAAAAATATTCTAAACCACGAAGTACAGGACTGGTGTAAAAAGAAAAGTGAAAGTGCATTGACAGAAAAAATAAAAAAAGATATAAAATTGGGCAAACAAAATTGTAAGACTTGAGTTGTATCAACTATCACCAACTCTTAACTCCAGAGATCTGTGTAACCCATATAAAACTCTTCGTAAAATGGTGGGATAGAATCAGCTTCATCTTCTTGCGGAATGTAAGGAACCATTGATTCGAGTACAGAGGCAGCATACGCATCAAGTTCTTTGTGGTAAGTAGCAATGTCATAAACAGGGCATTCTTCTTCTAGTGGGAGTAAGCTAACAGAGGGAGTTTGTTGATGAACCACAGGAACAGAGCATTCCTCTTCTATTGCAGCAGACAATTTTGATTCTTTGAAGACTAAACTAACTGGACCAATGTTCCCATTCAAAATACTGTTTGACTCATCAGATGGAATTACATTAGCAGTACTGGATTGTTCCAAATCTTCATTTTCTTGAAACTGACTCTGAGCAAAAAATTGTTCCAAATCTTGAAACTGATATTGAGCAAAGGATTGTCCCAAATCTTGATTTTCTTGAAATTGATTCTGAGCAAAGGATTCCACAGTATTTTGACATTGTAACGAAGAAATTAGTACACAATCCAGAAAATTCTCTACATTGTGATCTGAAGGGATGATAACCTGAGAAGAATTGACGCTCCTCGTAATGCGACATACAACAAATTCCTCTTCATGTCGAGTATGACCACGCAGTTTTAAGGCCTTGAGTATTTTATCACAAAGACGATATTCTTTCATAATCCAGACATGATTTTTTTCCTCAAAACGGAAAGTTTTCTTGAACCCAATAACCGATTTCTTCTTGTCGTAAACTGGTCTACTATTGTCAACTCCTTTCCATGAGCCGCCACCACCAACAATTCCCCTGTTGAAGTTCTTACCATTCCCTTTTTTTTTCTTCAACTGAGTAAAGACATGGTATTCAGTAGCAGTAGTCGTGGTGGTATCGAATAACTGAGAGGGTTTGTTGTTGCCATACAAGTCGACAAGTTGAAATTGAACAGAGCTACCACTAACAAATTTGAGAAGAGAGATCATGAGTTGTTCATCATCAAAATTCATCCCCATATTTTACCAAAAAACAAAGAAAGAAGAAAAAAATGGATCAACACTCCAACTCGACCTTTGCTATGTATATAGAGACAAACCGTGTAAATTAATGGTTAACCGAGTTTTTTTATGATTGGAATCCATTTTTAGAAACTCACACATAATATTTAGTTAGTGACCGTTAACTAAAAATATGCCTTTTATTGTATTAGTATGGTAAGTAAAATTTTATTTAGTTAGTGTTGAGGATAAATCATGAAGTCTATGAATATATTAATTAGCTAATTTTTTTAGTTTTTGTTACTAAAAAGTTTGATAACATAAATAATTTATTTCTCATTTTAAATATAGTTAGATTTAAATATTTTGGGATGAGTTAATATTAAGAATGTGTATAAATAAAAGAATTGAATAATTCGTAAAAGATTTCAATTAAATTAAAATTGAGTTGATGATATTTTTAGACTAAAAGCGAAAGAAGCTCATGGACTTGGCATATTGTATAGGAATCACGCACATACTCGTGTTGAGTCTTTTGCAAATGTTAACTAGGTTGGATCTAAAATTAATAGAAGACCTACTACATGCTATCGTGTTTTAACAGGAAGGAACATATTACCCTTATGTATAAGCCAACAAGATTGGGACTATCACAGCACTACAAAATGCAATTCAAATTGTACTATAGAGTTGGACGAATACTGCATTACAGAATTGGACCAAAAGCTATTTAGATTGTACTATGATGAATTTAATATTTTATTGTTTGTGGCCCTGTTTGATTGGCTATTAAATTTCATGCATTTTTTTAGAGACACACGTGTCTTTATTTGTTTATTCATTATACATTCTACAAAATAAAGACCTGGCCTTTCTCTTTCCACTTCCCACAACTCTCTTATCTTCCATTTCCATCTTTTGAAAGTGTTAGCTCTGTTCACCTTTCATCTTCTGAAAGTGTTGTTGCAGTTTAAGGTACTTCTTATCCCTTTGTTCTTCTTCTCTTTTCAATTTTCTTTGTGCTCAAATGATAAACTGAGAATGGCAGTTGGATTTTTGTTTCTAGCCAAAGGGATAAATCAAAATGGGTCATTTCTAAATAAGGGATAATACACGGCTGAAAATTTGACTTTTTCCATTCAAATTTCTTTCTGAACAAATGGGTAAATCAAAATGAAAGTTTGTATCTTCAATGTTTTCCCAATTTTCGGTCGTGGGAAAAATCGAAATGGTAGTTCTATTCATGCAATAGACAAATTCAGTTTCTTTGTTGATGTTGAACTTGTAATTATGATATATATTTGATCGACGGATCTTTAATGTTGTTAGCGGGTCATTACTATTTTACCGTAAATGGGTGAGTAGTGGATGACTTTTCTCTGATTTTTGTCTCCTTCGAATGTAGTCTATTGAAAATTTAAATTCTAATTTTTTATGGATTTACTGATTTCTGCGAAAATTTTCAACTTGCATGTTTCTATTTTTTCTAAAATTTCACCAAATAAGTATTCTATTTGATGAACCTTTTTGAGAAGACATGTTATAGGAATGATTTGTACAATACTTCGTGCTGCTATTGTTGATAAAGTTATTTTCCTAGCAGACATATGGCGCTAAGATTGAACATCGATCTAATAACGAACAACCGAAACACCAGATTAGACATGAGTGGAGGAAGAGTAAGCCCGGAGGAAAAACTCAGATTCCAAAATCTAATTTTGGAAGACGAAGAGGTACTTACACCTATAGTGATAACAGTTAACTTGTATGCAAATATAATTTAGTCTCATCAATATAGACATTAACATTTACAACAAATTAGGGGAGTTATGTATGCTGCTGATATTGATAATTATGCTGACAAACTTAAACTCTTTGACACATATCTAATTACCAGTGCAAGAGTTAAAGTTTCATCAACTTCATATGGAAGACCAATTCACAAATTCTATTGGATACTTGATGGAGAAACTATAATTGAACGTGTCAACCTTACTAACGAGCATGAAAAGCCACTACCACCACCGACCAAATTGAAAGTCATAAGTTTTGACCACATAGTTACTATGTTACCTGCTCCTACTACAGAAATTGGTATATTACTAGCTCCTACCAACTACTACTACGCATAACATATATACACTTGCATAGATGTGTACACATTCATTATATTTCATTACTTCTTACTTGCAGATATACTAGATATCGTTCTTCGTTGTGGCCCCTTAAAATATGTTGGCGCCTTCAAAATAAGTGTCACGAGATTACTATTGTTGATAATCAGTAAGTATAGCATCTCACATTACCCACTTATTTTCCCTTTGCAAACTCACATACGCCTTTACCATAGATGCTCCATTGCTTTCAGGAAGAGACAATTTCTTCTCACTTTATGGGAAGACTTTGGAGAAGTTGAAGGAGCGAAACTCCAAATTAAAATAGAAACGGCTGCAGAATTTCCTGTAATCCTTGCAAGAAGTGTAAGAATATCTCCTTATCAGGATATGATTGTATTTAATAAAATTCATTAAATATTTATACTCAAAAGATAACATTACAGAAACATTGTCCTTATATAGGTTTGTCGCTTCAGAGTAGATTCAATTCAATGATTCACATAAACCCTACTAATCCACAGGAATTGGAGCTCATCAACTGGGATGAATTTTTTTAGTATAATATATTACTTGCACTTGAACAACATATTAAATACTTTATTTTGGTGTACGAATAGGACAAAAAAAGACATGCTTCAAGCTTTGCATTGGAGAACCTCTCCGGGTCATCGACATCTCTCACAATGGCACCAGCTCAACAACAATTTATCACTATTGAAGAAATTTCATCTGAAACAACTGTAAGTTTTACAACTATTATAAATATATCTTACTGGAAGCTTTAATTTTACAAATATAAATATAGTCCTACTACATGTGTATTTCATTGTCCTGGGCAGAATGAAATTTTCCACTTAGGGACAGAAATAAAAAAATTCAGATGAACTGCAGAAGAGTGTTCAGGATGTAAGCAGAAAAAGCGCACAAAAGAAAAGAAAGTGTTCGAATGCGCAACGTGCTATCGACAGACAACATTAGTGCCTCGGTATTATATTTTCCTCATTTACATTTCATTACAACAGAATATATTATACATACATAAGTTCTAAACTAATCATAATTGCAGTTGTACCTTTCAAATTGACCTGATTGATGGTAGTGGATCGACATCAACCTTAATTTTCGGAAACTTGGCTGGAAAATTGCTTTCCATGACAGCTGCACACATATTTGAGACAACTTGCATCAACGTTACCCTTTATTTAAATGCATTTGTATAGTTGTTTTTAATTTATTACTGAATTTATAATACAGAGTCTCTGAATTTTATCGTTGTTGGAAAAAGATAGAATGACATATGCCATATGATACTCTTGATTCATAAGTTGACTAAACTCTTTAAGCAATTTGAAGTTATCGGTTGAGGTTAGAAGCCAAATGTTCAACTTGCAAGTTGAGGAAATTCTTTTAGTTGTTTGAAGTTATCTTTTTTTTTTTTTGTTAACTAACATGATTTTATTAATCACCAGAGAAAACAATACAACACCATAGTTCAGCCACAACTCAACTGACTATCGCTAAATTCAGTTCACTATTGACTACCATCTATACAAGCAATATAAACTTGCGAGCTTGGATTAAATGGTTGATATCAGGCATGGCTCTTACACTGCATGTATAAGCGATCTCCTGGGTAAGACATTCACTATCACGCCTTCTCTTTTCAAACACTCGCAGATTCCTTTCAGTCCATATTGCATAAACTATCTCAGTGCAGATCATCCTGAAGAGTCGAGCACACTTTGATTTCCCTTTCCCATATTTGATGATCCAATCTAAGAATTGATCCCATGGTTGAATAGTGATAGCAGGTTGACCAATCCAGTACAGTAGCTTATTCCATACTTGAATCCCATATGGGCACATAGCAAATAAATGATCTCTGTCTTCACAGTCCATACACAGCACACACTTTGGGTGAACATTCAATCCCCATCTGATTAGCCTATCAGTAGTCATCATCCTTCCATGCAGACATAACCATAATGCAAATACAGCTTTCGGTCGTGCCTGATTCTGGAGTGTCAGCCCTTTCCATTTTACTCTTTCATATTCTCCTATTAGTTGTAAGTAGATAGTTTTAATCGTGCTCTGCCCAGGTTTTCTGTTCAAAAGTATTGGTTCCAATGTCTTCCCTGCTTCAATAATTTTCTTCACCATCCAGCACGCTTGACCCGACAAAACATCAAGTATATTTCGATTTCTGATGTAGTAGGCATATAATCCATTTGATCCATAATTTGTCCTGCTTATTTGCTAGATCCCAATGTAACTTGGCTATAGCAGCTTGGTTCCAGATATGAATATTAGGTAGGTTAAGTCCTCCAGCTGATTTAGGACAGCACACTTTATCCCATGCAACTAAAGTTCTTTTGGTGATTATATTGGCTCCAGACCACACATAACTTCTACAGTAGGCTTCAATAGTCTTGATCACTTTTGTAGGTAGTAAAAACAGCTGAGCCCAGTATGCGTGAATACCAAATAGGACACTTTGTACAAGCTGTACTCTCCCTGCATAGGACAGTTTCTTTACTGTCCATGATGTTAATCTCCCTACCATTTTCTCAATCAGTGGTTGCCACTGCAGTAATGTCAATTTCTTTGTTGATAGAGGGATTCCGAGATACTTAAAAGGCAGGGCTCCTTGACTATATCCTATCATCTGCAGAATTCTTTCTTTCTCAGAATGTGCCACACCCCCGAAATATATTGAGCTTTTAGTCATATTTTCTTGAAGGCCTGAAGCTTTAGAGAAGACCATGAAAGCTTTGTGCATAGCAGTTACAGAAGCAAGATCCCCTTTGGAGAAGAGAAGAAGGTCATCTGCAAAACTCAAATGAGTAATTCCTAGCTTTGCACATCTAGGGTGAAATTTGAAGCTCTTCTCATCCTTCAGATTGTTGAGATTTCTACTTAAATATTCCATGACTATTGCAAATAGGTAGGGAGATATTGGATCTCCCTGTCGCAATCCCTTGGCATCTTCAAAAAAATCAATGGGGGCACCATTCACCAACACTGTGTAGTTAACTGTGGTCACACATTGCATTATCTACTTTCTAAATTGTACAGGGAAACATAATACCTCCAGGACTTGTTCTAGATATATCCACTCTACTGAGTCATAGGCTTTTTGAAGATCAATTTTAACCACACACCTTGCAGAGATATGCTTTCTAGAGTAAGCTTGAACCAACTCTTGTGCTAGTATGATGTTATCACAAATTCTTCTTCCTGGAATAAACCCTGCCTGAGACTCACAGATAATACTTGGCATAACCTTCTGCATTCTAGATGCCATTATTTTTGCAATGATTTTATAAAGAACAGTACAACAAGCAATTGGCCTATAATCTTTCACTGTGACAGGGTTAGGGGTTTTTGGTACAAGAGTGATGGTAGTGCAATTTATAAGTTTACACATTGTACCTGTCTTGAAAAATTCCTTAACTGCTGAGCATATATCTTCTTTCACCACCTGCCAAGCTTTCTTGAAAAAGGATGTAGTATAGCCATCTATTCCAAGAGCTTTGTCATCTGCAATGCTTTTTAATCCATCCCATATTTCTTGATCATTTACTTCTACACACAAACTTAACTGTTGTTGATGCTCCAGTCTAGGCCTTGTTTCATTATTTCCCGATCAACTGCTGGTAAACTCTTCTGAGATGCTTCCATCAGGCTTTGATAAAAAGAGGTGATTTCTTGCTGAATAGCTTTAGGTTCCTGGAGTCTACAACCATTAAGAGCTTGAATACTCCCAATCATTTTCTTCTGAATTCTATCTTTCATAACAGCTGAGAAATATTTTGTGTTGGAGTCTCCTAACTTTATCCAATTGGCTCTGGATTTTTGTTTAAGAATACTCTCCTCAATCATGGACCATTTTTCCAAACTCTGCAGCAGCACCCTCTCTTGACTGACCAACCCTTCAGTGCACTGAATAGTTAGTTATTTGTGTCTGGATCTTCTTTAATTCCAGTCTAGCTTGGTCAATATTACTCCTCACTGTTCTGAATTCTTTAATGTTAAGATCTTTTAACATTGGTTTCAACATCTTAAGCTTGCTCCAGATCATTTTCATACCTCTCTGCTTCACTTGTCTTCTCTAAATCTTTTCCACCAAAGCTAAAAATTTTGGATGTTCAGTCCAGATGTTGAAAAATCTGAAAGGTAATGGACCTCCTTGGGGTGCATCAGCTAACTGTAGGAACATAGGTGCATGATCTGATATATAAGGCAGGTCATAATCAATTTGGGCATGTCCCCACTTCATCATCCAACCTGTATTGCCAAAAGCTCTATCAATCCTACTCCATATTCTATCAACACCTACTTGCTTATTCGACCAAGTATAGTATTCACCTCTCCAAGCCAATTCATTTAGTTGAAGGTTATTAACACATTGAGAAAAATCTTGTACATCAGCTTGAGTGACAGGGCTTCCCATCATCCTATCATTTTGGGATAAAATAGCATTGTAATCCCCCCATAATAACCAATCTCCAGTAATGCCTTGTGCCACTTTCTTAATACCTTGCCATAAAGATTTCCTTTGTTCCATGGTATTATACCCAAAAATTGCAGTAACATAAGCTTCAAACTCATCAATTTTCCCCTTAACTTTGCAGTGAATGAATTGTGCCTCTTCATTTATCAAAGTTGCATCATAAAAATTTGGATCCCAAATCACCCATACTCTCCTATTTTCAGCCTGGCTGTAGTTATGAAGACTACTCCACCCAAAGGCTAAGTTATTTACTATTTTTGCAGCTTTATGCTCTTTAACTCTAGTCTCTACTATACAAACAAATTTCAGCTTCTTCCTGGTAATCCAGTTCCTCAGCTCCTTTTGTTTGTATCTTTTATTGATCCCTCTAACAGTCCAGCATAACCAAGTCATATGGTAGCAGGTAAAGGCCTTGCTTCAGGAGGTCTAGTAAAGGCATTGTTGCTTTCTCTACTCAAAGGGGAGAAATAATTCTTCACTGGAAGTTCAGGAAATTGCTCAAGTGTAAACTATCAATCTGTCCATCAGTTTGCCTGCTTATCTGCACTTGTTCTTGCCCTGCCTTTTGCATTGGATCTTGTTGGTCATCTTTGCTACACTCAAAGACAACCACATTCTCTTTCACAGGACCTTTATGCTTCCACTCTTGAGTAACCGTTTTTTGTTGCTTTCTTCTCATCTGTGCACGAGGTGCCACCACTGGTTTCTCAGTATTTGGAAGACATTTATGCCCTACCATCAAACATTTGTCACAGAATTCCGGTCTCCAATCATACTCCACTTTTTGAACATAATGCTCCCCATTTGGATCCAGAATGGTAACCTTCGTGGGTAGTGCTTTAGTCACATTTACCTCAATAAGCATTCTAGCATAAGAAATCCTAGTTTGCTTAGAGGTACATTCATCAGCATATATGGGTTTTCCTACCAGACTAGCAATTCTACTTGGGGATCCACATCCCGAATAGTTCATTGGCAAGTTTGGAAACATCACTCATAAAGGTATTTCACTTGGGAATTCCACACTGAAATCAAAGTTTGGAGTCCACTGCTTCAATATAATAGGTCTATTATTGATAGAGTAGTGCCCTGCATAATATATTGCCTGCATATCCTCAATGGACTGGAATTTAATGATGTAGTAACCTTCATCATGATAAAAAACTTCTGGAGTCGCTATGTTCTGCCAATTCGCTGCAATGTATCTACACATTGTGTTATATCCAGGGGTATCCCCAAGGAAATATGCTATCAAGGCACATTTCCACTTCTGATTCTCTGGTTCCACTTCCTTTTTTTTCCAGTTGAGCAACCATGTGACCCTCTAAAATTTGAGGTGGAACATAGGAAAGTGACATACCAGCCGCTGCAGATCTATTATATCGAAATAGATTTGCCCAGATCTGTGGATCTGAAGGTGACTTCTCTTCCTTCTGTTGAGCCATCTTCAATCGTTACTGTTCCATTGGTCTCAACTATCTCCTCAGCTCGAGAGCCTTCACAGATTGTCATACTACCCTGGGTTGGAGTAAGATGTAGTCTCTTCATCGCTCCTGAGCTAGTAGCATCATCTGTACTAATTTTCTCCCTCTCATCTACTATTGAGGTTGGAGTACCGGCATCCATTGCTTAGTTGCTTTGCCCAGGTTCACCTGCACTACCAATAGCAACACTGGGGTCGCATTTGGGTCTTCCTCATGCTCGTCCTTTCCCTTGTCCCTGTGCTTGTGGTTGCTGCATCTTTACTCGTCCTCTCGCCATGTTTCTCACTTCCAGTGCACGTTAGACTAACATGCGCCCAGAGCATGGGGGTTGACGTTCGATTTGTTTGTTTGTTGTTTGAAGTTATCTGCTGAGGTTACAATCCAAATGTTCAATTTTGACTCTTGTTGGGGGTTTTGCTTTGTCTTTACAAGTTTTGATTTTCAACAGAACAAGTTAACAACTCCAGTTGCATCATTTATTTAAGAAATGACTTTCCCATTTTCAGAAGCAACTCCCCTCCCCATTAACCATGTCCAAGACATGTTGTCAGAACTCTTTCGAGAAAGTCATCTTGGAGAAGCTCCAATAACTCTATATGTACTGTCTTACAGATAAAAGAAAATCATCTTTCCACCAACAGGTAATGAGAGAAACATAAAAAAAGTCAAGCCTCTAAGCACATGTGAGCTAGCATTGGAATTATCTAATGTTCTACCAGAATCTTCAACCTCGGGGTTGAAAATTGAACCATCCACGCCAGAAAAAGCACTATAAAAGGTCAGTCTACTCAGGTACCTACAATTGAGCTTAGATGAGACTTTTAAATACACGCTTGAGATATAATGTAAATTATATTCTCTATTCATACATATTTACCCTCTGTATTGTCTGCTATTGCAGGAAGTATCTTCCTTTTGTACTTTTTGGTGACTGCAAAGGAAATTTTTTGAAATTATCATCCGCCACAACTACGCTGAATAGAGGAGACCCATCATAGGGAACTAACAAAGATGTTATTCAGTTTTTTTGTCGCTTGCTTTCTTTACCCAGGTTGGTAGTTCGAACTCTTTGATAATTCTGAAGACCTAACCAAAAGATATTATTGTATTACTTTTCTCTCTGCCTTCTCTGATTTGTTCATTTCTTCTCAAATTTATAATATTTTTAGTGTTGAAGCGGTTTCTATTCTTTTGTAAAGGCAGTAAGTCCATTGTGTGATGCTCTTTTAGATCCTGATGTGTGATTCTGTAAGAATTCACTTTGTCTGCGTGTTGCTTCGTATTAAGATCTTTTCAACCAATTTTTTTTTTGATATGCAATTATTTTTTTTGTGGAAAGAATATTTGTCTACCAACTCTATTCAAGAGTTTCACTCTTTGCTTAAGATTACTGGTTTTACGTCAATTTATATTTGGTGGATTTATGATGAGCATCTCTTCGATCAATTATCTGTCATGGTCCATTTCTCTTTTTAAAATTGATTTATTAACAACCTACAAAGCAAGAGCATGTTGTGTGGTTGCTATATTTTCTTTGTGTTCTTCTCCAATCTTAGCTAGATTAGATTCTATAGACATTAATTCTGACTTTCTGCCTCATTTGCTTATCGCAATATTGGGATGTATAACTTGGAAAAAAGTGATATTTCAGAACTTCTCTAGCACTGTGAACTCATTAGCTGATACCCTTTCTTAGATACTTGATTGGATCAATTATTTCAATAGAATCAATAACTATTGTTTTCCGAAATTCATTTTCTACATTTTCATTGTTGTTGTTTGTGGGCTTAACAATTTTTTCTTCTTTTCAAATCTCAATTTCAGTTCTTAGCTGCAGATGCTTTCCATTTTGATATTCATTGGACCTATTAGTCTTTGTTATTAATTATTGATTTAAAAGTATCAAGTGTACATACTGTCGCTATGAAGATTTTTATTTTAGGAGGTAGTCAACCTCATGAATTTATGTTGAGTCGAAATTAAGTAACTTTGTTCTATCTGAATCTTCTTATATTATCATAAAGACATAAAGCTGTGATCTGCTCAAATAAAGATGTTTCTACACTGAACATAAACTAGCCATGATTATTTTTAGTATATGCCCTTTTCAATAATTTGCAAGAACAACAGTTTGTAATTTCAGGTACTTCTCCGCCTCCGGAAGATGTCGTTTTTGGAATGCAGAAGATTGGCTATCAAGCATGAATTTTTACTCAACTTTTGAAGTATCAAAAGCTATGAGCAGTAGTTATTTTTATGGCGTATAGAGTCTATTGCAAACAATGCTAGCAGACGATTTAACTTAACAACATACTTTGTTGTACATACTGTTAATATATATATAATATTATGCTATTATTAAAAGACCATTTTATAAGTGGTTTAGCATGTTTGAAATCTTGGTAGTTTGGTAAATATGTTCGTTGAAGCTTCAATCTGAGTTATTTTGCAAGCATGGGTTGTTAATGACTTTACATTATATTGTGTTGATCTTCGCTTATTTAGAAATGCCTCTTTTCGAAATGATGAAAACGTTGTGAAAAGAGAATCAAGTTAGGAAGTTATAGTTGAGTTGATACAAATCTCAATACTTTCTTCGCATTCTGCAGGTTTTTATTGATCTTCTTTTTGTTTCTTTCGTAGACAGCTAGCTGACTATGAACACTTTGTATCAATTTTTGTTCACGGCGCATCTTATATCGAACCCAGCAGTAGCATTTTGCAGTAGAAATTATCACAAATACATACGTTAACATCTCTTTTTAGTCTTAGCTATCCTATCAATGCTTGCCCTTATTTTCTGTTCTTATTTTACTCAAGATCATCATGAACTTATTTTTGTATTTTGTTAATCTGCCCTATTTTGTATAACTGATTTGTTCAAATGTTTTATGAAAATCTGAGAAACTAATCTAACAAATTTATTGAATATTTGTTGAGAGACACCAATTTACTCAGGTTGCAGTTACTACTTTAGTCAGTCATTGTTTCTGTTGTGAAAAAAATTATTTGAAGTGTGCCAATTTTCAATGAAAGACAACTTAACAACAACCAATTTTGAGCTATTGAGTTGAGAGTTCTACACAGTTATATACTTCGGCGCACATTAAAAAGGACGAACATTTACAATACCAAATTTTGATTACATATATCAGCGCACATTAAAAAGAACAAACATTTACAATACCAAATTTTGAATTATTATTTACTCTTTCTATTACTGTCAATGACATATTGGGCGGCTTCACCCTCTAGTTACTCTTATATTAGAAAAGGCTTGTTCAACATGCCTGCTTCATTGCTCAAGGGTATTTTTGTCTTATATTAGAAAAGGCTTGTTCAACATGCCTGCTTCATTGCTCAAGGGTATTTTTGTCTTATATTAGAAAAGGCTTGTTCAATATGCCTGCTTCATTGCTCAAGGGTATTTTTGTCTTTTCAATTCTCTATAATGGCTAGGTGTCTTCTTCTTGTGTTATCAATTTTGTTTTTTCAATTCCTTATTGTGACGTGTCTTCCTCTGGTGATATCAATGTATGCATGTCTTCCTCCTATGTTATCAAAGAGATGTATGCATTACTCTGTCAGTATTCTTCATTTATGCTCCATCGTCTGCACATCAAAGTTCAGTTCTTCTCTTCAGCATTCCCCAGGTAAGGTTTTTACATGTTTCAATTGAGTTTTTTTTGTGTCATCTTCCTTTTCGTCAAAGTTGAAGTTCCAAATTTGATATGGGTGTGTGAATGTTTGCTTATTTTTTCATTTGGGGTTGTTATTGATGTTGGATTATCCTTTTGGTTGGGTGATTAAATTTGATCTAGGTGTGTGAATATACCAAATTTGATTTGGGTATGTGAAAATTTGCTTACAAAAGTCCCAATAGTTTTAATCCATATGCTTTCAATTTTGGTTGGGTGATTATGGTTTCCGTGTTGTATTTTGAATTCCCGTTTCAAATTTCTGGTTGTCTTCCTCTGTTCATATATGAAAAACCCATATATTCTCACATGTAGTATCAATTTGGTCTTCGAATAATTGTGGTTTATTTTAGTTGGATTTTCTTTATCAAAACTCTTTTCAACTTCCTCCGTTCATATACGATTTTTTCCATCTGAATTAATTTTCTGGGTTTTTGTGATGTTCGATTTTCCTTGTGTTTTGGAAGTCCCAATAATTTTAATCGTTATGGTTTCAATTTTGGTTGGGTGATTATGGTTTTCGTGTTCTATTTTGTATTTCTGTTTCAGATTTTTGTTGTGTTTTCTCAGATGCAATAACTTTTCTTTATCGGAATTCTTATGTACTTCCTCTGTTCATATATGGATTTTTCATCGGAATCAATTTTTTGAGTTCTTGTGGGTTTAGCTTGGAGTTTCTTCACCTTATTGCATTGCAGTTGAACACCTTGTGCTCTCTCACATCCGTAGTAAAGCGAATTGAGAAGTAGTTAGTGCCTTCTTTGCAAAGCCGAGTCTTTTAATTTCCAGTAGTCTCTCTCAAATTTAAGGGTATTATTATATTCTTTCCTTAAGCTTAATTTGAGGTTCTGGAGGAAGGAACTGATAGGTAAAGCACTAGACTTTTGTTATATCTTTGATTTTTCTTTTGTGGAATTTAGGGAAAATGGAATTGTCAGGTTTCATTTTATTTAAATTTGGCTTCTGAAATTAATAAGTGAAATTTCATGTAAATAGTGAGGGATGACCCGCGCTTAGGGATCATCGAATAAATGAAATCTCATATAAATACTAAGGCAGGGCCAATGCTTAGGAAAATTGTTTGTCAACTGATTTCGTGGAAACACTAGAAAAACTTGAAATACCCATGGAACCCATGACGTGTTATTAAACTACTTTAGTCCCCCTATTGTTATGTAGGAAAAGAGTGTATTGAAACCAAATAACTTTATTGTTTTGTTTGTCTAAGCTTTCATAAATTCACATGACTACACAATAATATCATATGTTGAAGGTGAAGTATAACATATGCTATTTGATAGATACAAATTATAAAAAATACTAAATTCATTCTACAATTATTTTCGCGTGTAGGGTGAGGTTAAGGATTTGCAGTTATTACAATTAAGGTTTCAGCTACAGGTATGTTCTTTCCCACTCATATTGTGATTTCTTTTTCTCTCCTTCCTCATTTTATCTCCTTCGTTAGTAGAGGTCCAGTCACTCTGTTCTGCCCCATTTTGATTGATAGGAAATTTGGGAGTGTCTGAGGAGTTTAAGGGTATAAAGTTGTTGTCTTGTTACTGATGAAGAGGAAGATAACTAGAAAAGAACAGGAATGTGTCATAGACAAAGTAAGAAACTATTGGTAGCTGGTTTAAGTGGAATCAGGATCTTACACTCTTTTTTCGTAACCTATAAAAGGGTTAAGGTTATTGACAACCAACTCTTACGTAGTTGGATATACCCCTCATAGTTATATCTGCACTTAAATGAATTGGAATTTGTGACCAGGAATATGATCCTGTCTACAAGGGAAGTTCAATATAATTTTTCCAATCAAATTTCTTACTTTTGCAATGTGGATTAGGCATTTTTTGATTTTTGGATGGGCTGGAATTCTGCAAATCATTGGTGTATTGTTCGTACTAAAAGTAACGATAGTATTATCACAATCTAATACACATTTTTCATGAGTGTCTCCTCCTGTTTTAGTGTCTCGCTTCAAACACCAAGTTGCAATTGTGTTAATATATTGATAAGACCACCAATAGCTGATAACGATGACGACAAATCTACATATAACATTGTTTATAGTGAAATTGTTGAAAGAGCTTTTTCTTGAAACTATCTTACACTTTTCATAGGTAGACAAAATATTGTACTCTATTATTTAACCTTATATATCCTTCTATTTCATACCATTCTTCTTCCGTTAATGATGTTGGCTTGCATATTTCAACCTCAGTTACCAGCCATGACAGAAAGATTGAATATCAACAAAATCGACAAAAGCACAGAAGAATGGACTTGTAAAGTCCAAGTGGTAGATAAAGGCCATCCTCGAACCAACAGGGAGGGAAACAAGAAATATCAATTGATGATATTACAAGATGAAAAGGTATTTGCCACTAAATTAACAAATACCCATCTACTTTCACAAATCGTTTTGTAGTCAAATAGATATGCTGCGTACTATTTTTAGTTTGCCTTTTACTGGATGTAATCTGTCTTCATTCATTTATTTTCAATTCCATGCTCTTCTATTTGTGTTATAGGGAAGTTATTGTTTGGGTTCGATGTTGTTGATTTTCTTTGTGAAATTTAGGGAAAATTGAATTGAAATTTGTATGGATACCAATCCATTTAAGAAATGCAATTGCTGCTTTAAAACCATTGTTGCCTAAGGCTTAAGATGACATAGGATAAGCGAAGTCTCATGCAAATATTCAGGAACGACCAGTGCTGAGAGATCATAGAATAAGTGAAATATTATACAAATAGTGAGGGAGGATAGATGCTTAGCAAAATCGTCTGTCAACTAATTTTGTGAACACACAGGAAAACCTCATAAGTGTGAGAACTGATTTTGAGAATTAGTTTTTGTGCTAAGAGTGTTGCAATGTTGTTGAATTCTCTCCACACGACTTTCAATTGTTATCCAACAATATATCTTTTGATGCACCACAAAATTTCAATTGGCATAAAAATCAAAAAGAAAATGTTGTTGCTTTTGAACAATTAAGAAACATATCTAGTGTCTGATTTTGATGGTTGTAACATAAGGATTGGTCATCCTCTGAGAAACCAATTGAAGTTCTGATACTTCCATTAACTCATTTTCTAACCCATGTTCCCTCGGAAGTTCACCAATTGTTAAGCCTTTGAATTAAAAAGTAATTAGTTTATACTTACATATGTTCTATTGATTTTAAATCTGATGATTGTATGTGAATATCGCAACAATCTATTTCTTCAACAGCTGATACTCTCCTTTTGATATTAGTGTAGTACCTTTTTGCAATATGGTTGGCAACACCCTTTTGTCTACTCAACTACTACAATTGTTGATGGCGTACACTTTTGCCACTGATAGCGTGGACTTTGCTACCTACTTCTAAGAAATTGACAGATACTTAAATCTTGCAATCACTGATAAATTCTTAAATAATCCAGTACTATACTCCACATTAACTCCTCCCCATAACTACATACTAAATTCATTTTCCATCTTATTTCACAGATACTTTCTGAATGGCGTTGAGTGACACTAAAAAAACAGTCAAAATGCAACATTATGTAAATACTGTAGATATCCAATCTAAATAACACAGCCATAACAACAAACAAAACAACTGCCAACCATATATATATATATCTATATAGATATATGTGTGTGTGTGTGCGTGCGCAGGTTCGTACTGTTTAGTTTAAAGCAATAGAGGGCAGCCTTCGCTTCGTAAGGCATGGCCCTATGCCTTACTCGCTCCGGGAAGTACTTCTTATAGATATATATATGTGTGTGTGTGTGTGTGCGCATGCTTGTGTCTCCACGTGTGCACTATTTTTACATTCAACTCACAAAAAAATAGCAATGTTGGGCCCGTGCTTGCACGGGCAACTCTTGCCTAGTATTATAAAGAAGTAAGAAACAAAATGTCATATCTGCAAAAATTGAGTACAGAGTTATGTGGCAGTCTACTAATGAGATTATCTGCATACATCATTTTTTAATTGAAATTGGGTTGAAGCATCATACACCGACAAAAATTTGGTGTGATTAGTGATAACCGTTGCTCTTCATACTGCCTCAAATCCGATATATCATGAAAGAACTAAATATATTGAGGTTGACTGTCATTTTATTCGTGAGAAGATTTAGGATAACTTTTCACTGGTTATATGAAGATAGGAAAGCAATCCACAATCTTGCTCACAAAGGCTTTAAATGAAACTCGAGTTGAGTATATTTGCAATAAGCTGGACATGATCCATATCTATGCTCCAGCTGAAGGAGGACTATTCGTTTGGTACAAAGATTGATAACACGTGGATTAGTAATGCAAGGATTCGTTTTATAAAGTGTTTGGTTAATTGTTTCCCACGTAATCTTGTGTTTGGATTAAAAATCTACAAAAAGTTTCTTTTCAATTATATCCTTGAATTATTATGTGATTTTTTATTTTATATAATTGGGTTAAGGTAGATAACTGCTGGACAATTTTTTTTGGCCTTTTAACTACCTAGGACTTAGAAGAAGAACAATTTTGTCGTTGTGTTTGTTATTTTCTTACTCGAATTATTTAAGGGTAAATAATTGTCATCTTAATAATTTGATCATTCACAAAACAACAATTTTCAATTGAAAAAAGATAGATCGTCTACTTTTAAATCTAAACGATAGTAAAATCGAATAAACAGTCTACATTCACACATAAAAAGTGCAAGTTGTAGTTTTAATATGCATGTAATTTTATAAATTGTCCAAAATACAAATGATTAGAAAACCACATATATATCAGCAAATAATACATTTAATTAAGATCACAAACGTCATGTGGTGATATATTTGTTTTTTCAATTAGTTAATGTTAAACAACTCACATTTCAAATATTGTATTGATTTGTATTGGATTTGTTTTGCAACAAGCAACTTTCTCTAAATAATAGAATTTGTAAGCTAATTTATTTAAATAAACTTACTAGTATAAATATAAAACATAAAATCAAGAAAAATAAATAAAATGATTTTAAGGATTTGACGAGTATTTTTATCTTTACATAGATTAACCTCATGGTATTAATTCATATGTATTACTAATATTACTAAATGGAAGTTATACATTCTATAATACTATATAGGGCTTATACTCAAAATTCCTACCAATGCGAAGACACATTAAGCGAAATGAAGTGCTCAACATGTTTGAGCCTCACTTCAGGACATAAGCGCGCTTTTGATAATACTGCTAGAGGGGCATCTGGCAACTTGTCTTCTCTTGCTTGTTTTGAAATCCCAAGAAAGAGGGCATCCTTTAACATCGTCCACCAACAGTAACTCATTTTAGATTACAAAAGTATGAATGGCCCATGCAGGTCTTAAACCTGTGCCCTTTCATGTTATTAGCGCGACGCTCTAACCAAGTGACGTAATGGGCTCAATGCAGCTAACCTTTAATCCAAACACTGCAGTTTTCCTTTCAACTATTAAACCTTTTAAGAAATATTTTCATAAACGACATAGTAAAGGAAACTGAAATGCATTGACAGATAAAAACAATACAATTCTTGAAAGAATGAGTTGTATCAACCATCACAGATTACTCTTAACTCCACAGATTTGTATGACCAATATAAAAATCTTCGCAGAAAAGTGGGATTTGATCATCATCTTCTTGGGGTTCTGGAATGTAAGGAACCATTGTTTCGAGTATAGAGGCAGCATACGCATCAAGTTCTTTGTGGTAAATAGCAATGTCATAATCCGGACGAGTTTCCACAGGAACAGAGCATTCTTCTACTTCTTTTGCAGCAGCCACATTTGATTCTTTTGCAACGAAACTAACAGAGGGAGTTTCTTGATGAACCACAGGAACAGAGCATTCTTGTTGTATTGCAGCAGGCAATTGGGTCACATTTGATTCTTTTGCAAGTAAACTAACTGGACTAATGTGCCCATTCAGAATACTGTTTAACTTATCAGATGGAATTACATTATCACTAAGGCGATATTCTTTCATAGACCAGGTTGGGGCTAATTGGTTTTTTTCATCAAAACGGAACCTGTTCTTGAACCCAATTACTGATCTTTTCTTGTTGTAAATTGGTTTACTAATGTCGGATCTTTTCCATGTGCCGCCTCCACCAACAATTGCCCTGTGGAACTTGTTACTCTTCCCTGCGTTTTTCCTCTTTAATTGAGTGAACACATGATGATGATGATTAGTAGTAGTAGTCATCTCGAATAACTGAGATGGCTTCTTGTTGCCATACAAGTCAAATTTGGTCGCATTCAACAGGCATACCAGTAACAAAATTGATAAGATACTTCAGGAGTCCTTCATCATCAATATTCATCCCCATATTTTATTTTATCGAAATGAAAAGAAACAATGGAGTAGAAAACAGAGAAGAATAGAGTGAGGATATTGTAGAAAGAAAATTAACAAGAAACGCTGAACAATTCACACAACATAATATATATAATTACCGTTAACTAATTTTATTGTTAACGGTATAGTAAGTAAAATTTAACTATCTTAATGCTACACAATAATTTGACTATTATAGTGAACTAAGTTTGAGTGAAACAAAACCAACATATGCTTTGTGTAATATTTAGAGTTCGTTAGTACATGGGATAAGGATAAATAATATCAGTGTGTTAAGACAATGTTATATTAACCGTCTAGTATTTTATTGATAAGACGATAAAATTATAGAAGGTGGGATATGACTTGCTTAAAAAATTTCAAGGCACTACCATATCTTTGAGTAAGCGAGCCTAATTGACATTATGGATTTAATTTAACTTTAGTCTAATTCTATACATGCATCTTTTGTACTAATCATTATTAATTAATGTATCTATTATCACCTTAATTTATTTCTTAACCATTATAAATTAATGTGATCTTGATGCAAACACTCTATAACTATAGATTTCTCTCCTTTTGTGAATTACTGCGTTTATCCTACTGATCCACAAACGACGAGAATCTCTCTTTTTCCTATTCCTATCCCAATGGGTTAAAACTAAAACTCTTATTTTCTGTTGAGTGATAATTCTAGTAAGCCTTGAATGAGCCCCTTGCAAGTTTGATGCAAATAAATGAATTTGTATTCTATGTTTCCGAGCTATATATCCCCATTTGATTTTGGTCATTAAATAAATAAAAATTTGACGAATAACTAATTGACTGTTTTTCTTTCGGTTAATCTTTTCCCCATTCCTAGTCTATTAATAGCAAAATGGATTTTTCCAATGTATAAAATCAAAATTTCAATGGCTTTGGCTGCTCTAACCTTCCCGGCCATGATTTTTTTTTAGGTATTTCACTGCGAAATAAGATAGAAATAAGAAATTGTAATGAATAACATGCTCCCACACGTATATCAATTTGGGGGATGAATCAAAACCTTGAAACCACCACAATCTCAAACCCAAACTCACTTTTACAAACCAAATTATGATAATAGACCAATACAGCAGTGAAGGGTGGCAACTTGCACTACACAATGCTCCAGATAAAAAGTAGCATTCGAAGGAATTGTTTGGTGCAACAAGTAGAAAAGCTCAAGCAAAAGAAGTCGGAAAATGGCAGTCAAAGAGCTTGAGAAGAAGGCTTATTGAGCTTTGATTGTTGAAGTTCATGTATGACACTTTTTCTATACCTAAAACCTCTACTAGCACAAAATGCAACAACCCTGGGATCATGGTTGAGAGAGGAGCAAAGGCTGAGGATGTCAAGGCCAAAGTATGACAAATTAGGCAGTGATAATAACATGGGCGATGACATTGAATAATCTCCAGATTCTACTCACTCGGTATCTATACTGGTGAGAGGCAACAGGTTCCTGGTGGAATAGTCGAGGTACACACAAGCTGACCTGAACACCACTAGTATAAAAGAATAATCTACAGGTGGGTTTGCTGACAGAAATCACCAATGTCTGCACCCATGCATTTTGAGTCGATACATAATAATCAAGCTAAAGATACTGATGAGGTGCACAATATCTTGCCTTGAGAGACAGTGAAACAGAGTGACTTCGCTGTGATCCAGGCAGCCAGCCACACTAGAAGGGAGAGTTAGTTTTGACTTGATGTACATATAGAATTCATCAAAAACCTGATAATGCAGATTTTCTGAAGAGTGGATATCATAGGTAAAACCTTTCTGACAGAGTACAGTTGATGAAAGTGGTGACTGCGCTGTGATTAATTTTGTGCAAGACAAGCTACTAGGGTTTGTTATCAGAGGATGTTATTAGTTTAGAAGAGATTTAGCTTCCACACAGGTTATAAATAATAATGAACAGAAACAATGCCACATTTCATCCGAATGCATGATGAGTGTGCTCAATTTTTTAACAAAATGCTCCCTCGTGCAGCAATTTTCAACTCCTGCCAAAATTTAATCTCACAGTTGCCAAATTCTGGAATATATTCTTACTCCTAGTTGTTAAAAATGAGATATAATGTGGTCTATACATGAAGCTTCCAGCTCCGTAAAAACCAATAAATGACTACTTGAGATAGGAGATAGTTGCTTACTTGAATATAACAAGATTAGTAGGACTTAATTTTTAAATTAGGGAGGACCAGACAATTTGCCAGTCAACCAGGTCAGCCGCTTCCCAACGTTGAGAGATAAGAAAATCTCCCTAGCTGCATGATTGTTGAAGAGATCCAAAGCAGCATAATATACTTGGTCATTGGCACCTTCCAATTTATCCAACGCTCTAATACAGTCGGTTATGGTGAACTTGTCACTGCACTTCTCAACAGCAGAAGCTCTAAGTCTTGAAGCAGCAGCCATCTCAGATATAGCTCTTGCAATAGCACCATCAACCCCCTTACGCCTTTTCTTTCGACCTGTATCAGTAGGTGAGCTCACAGATTGAATAATTTCTTGCTCATTGGAATCAGGACCTTCTTCAGACTCTGAATATGAAAACTCTTCCTGGGACAGTGTTGGAGGTTGAGAATGAGATGATGAACCGGGGAGACGGTCCTTGTGCATAGTAGATCCATTATCTGTCCCTCTACTTCCAGAATCCGCAAATATCACGCTCAGTCCCTTGTAAAATGGGCAGCCTGTGCTCCTTATGGTCTCCACATCTGGATGCTCCTGATTAGTACATGTCAAGGGGGGTTTTGTGATGGATGATTTCTATAAGAACAATATAAAGACCTTGGCATGAAAAACATAGATATGGTAAACTGCAATCCGTCAATAAATCACTTTGGTGATCCATCAATGAATTACTTAGGCATTGAAAAACGACGTCTCGTTCACAAGAATCTTCTGGTATTAGGAGGCATAAGAAAATAAAAAGGAAACCAGAGTTCAACTTGCAAACAGAAAAGTGTGTCCTAGCAGCTAAAGTATTTCTTTTCAGAACAGAAAATGTGGGAACACACCTTCATGTACCGATCCCAAGCTTCATCTGTTGCTGTCACTAAACCTGTAGTTTCATCCCATTTGAAATCAGTATGATCAAGTAGCAATTTCATAGTAGCAAAAAGCTTTCTTAGTGCAGCATATCGATACTTCAATTGCTCCCTCTCCCATGTAAGACCGGTTCTTTTATGAAACTTATCACAAATACATTTCCAACCTTTCTTGCTAAAAGACTTGTTTTGTTTATGCCCTCCGTGAACTTCATCTACCATTAACCCCACCAATATTATAGTAAGAGATGTGGTCCACTTAGCTCTACACTGGGATTCTCGCTGCTGCACAGTTACCTGTGTTTTCAAACGAGCCGACCTCCCAGTCATCTATTTGATTGAACAAAAATACAATTATTAATTACAGCAGTATTGCACCTTACCATGATAAGCAAGATTGACTCAGAGATAAAAGCTTGAAAACTTTTGTTTTTCATCTCAAAGTAGGCATTCAAACATCCGACTAATCTTCTAAGTTTATCTTCAAAGATCAAAACATGTATTACCAAAGACATTTACATTGAGAATTTACTATTTATGTAAAGGTTGAGACGTATTCCAACAAGACAACATGAAGTTTTTATCAAAAGGAGAAACGGTATCCTCTAGTTAACAGAAATTATGTACCAAACACTAAAGAATACCCTCTTCTCTTATGTACCAAACACTCTTCCCCAATTTCCTTAAAGTTTCAATTTTTCATGCATACACAGATGCAAATGAACCAATTAGCCTTCGACCTATCACAACAATTAGCAATTTCAGTCTACTTTTTACCCGGAAACTATATCTCAATACTAGAAAACAGAAATTTCAAATTTGTTAACTCACAAACACTAAAATATATAAAAAATTTCCACAAAGGAACAAATACATAAAGGTCTATTAGCAATCAAGGGTATGGCTTAGTAGTGAATGAAGTGATTTGAGAAGTTCAAATCGGCAACAGATACAAAAATATTAGATGATTCCTTTTCATCTGTCATTCAGGTATCCCTTAAATCAGTAGAACAGACCAACATTGGACTTAAAAGAATTAAAGTTTAGTGATGACAACTTCATTGTGGCCACTTGGATACATAGGTCCAAATCTCGTCTGACCACTAATCACGCGCCAAAAGTTAATCCAATTCGATTATAAGCTTGATAAAATTCTAAAATTTCCAGTTTATACAATTCATAGTAATCAAATTGGTGAAAAAGAGAACCCTAAAAATTACGAAAGAGAAGAGAAATTCTGTGATCTTATTTATATGAACAATGCAGATGAATAAATAATAATAAAAATATACATCGAACAGAGAGAATTTACCTCAGAGGAAACTGGTGCTGTAAAAATTGACCTACTTTCGTTACAGTAAACAACTGGATTTTCCCCTAATTCACAATTTCGGCCATCCAAACACGGCATAACCCTTTTTCTCCTTGTGCGTACGAGATCAAGACAATATATTTTATTAATCTTCTATCAATTTGCACTTACACCCCCTAACCTGTAACAGTAGTGACAAATAGACCGAGGTTACTTTTTTTATTATTATTATTATTATTATTTTTATCCCGCATGATGTTCGGTACCCACATTGAGGGCTAAAGCCCTCCTAACAAAGATGACTTTGTATCTAGGGAAACTCGAACTCAAAACCTTTGGTTAAGAATGAAAAAGCATCTACCACTCCACCATAACCCTTGTTGATGGTTGAGGTTACTCTTTAGTCTTTCCAATGAAATTTTATCTTCTATAGTTTGAATTTAATCTTTTAATTTGTGAAAGAAACATATACTACATTTGATATTTGGTTAAATGTATAAAATACTCACAAAGGTTTTAATCTTGAAGTGTTTGATTTGTTTTCTCCCTAGTTGTTTTCCGACTTAACTTTAACATTTGTCGGACTAAGTAGATAAACAAAATATCCATTTTTTTCTGACAGTATCAAATTGATTTATATATAACTGCACAATATTCTGAAACATCATAGAAATACCTACGAAAATACTTCAAAAATCCAAATTTAGATATTCAAAACCCTCTGTCTCAATTTATGTGACTTGCTTTCATTTTTAGTCCGTCCCAAAAAGAATGACACATTTTTATATTAAGTAATAATTTAACTATAAAATGTCGAAATAATTTATAATCACACAAATTTATATCATTCATTTTGAACCACAAGTTTTAAAAGTCTTCATTTCTTTCTTAAATTCTGTGCCGAATTAAACTAACTCACATAAAATGGGACTAAGGGAGTACAAATTATAATGTTTCTTATATTAATATGATGAAAAATACAAATGGTGGTCAAAATTTACATCATTTGGCTCTCAGAAAGAAATTTGTCAAGTGAAAAGGTAAGGAGGGAGTGTACAATTATATGCTCTCATTACTTTGACCTAGAAAGGTTAACCACTCAAAATTTGTAACTAACAAAAAGGAGACTTGGAAAGGAAGCCACGTATGAAAGGAATAACAGTATTTATAAATGAAGATTAACCACTTTGTTCTTATAATTGTGGTATTTGAATTAGCTCGGGAGCACAAGTAACTTTGTCCATCGAGACCAGGCAAAATGATTAAAAAAACACCTAGTATTTTGTCTCTACTGTAATTTGTCTCTGCTCTCCTATTATTTTCAAGCGATGCATTAACCGCGAGATCACATCCCGAAAAAGAGGGGGGGGCCTGGTTTATATAGTACCCCTTTGGCAAGGTTCAGCAGGCTACAAAAAGGTGGGCAGACAAAAGTACATGATATATCTACTAACAATAGAAACTTCAACGCTCTCCACAACTTGTAGCAAACATGCCTGCAACCAAATTCACTATTTTAACCAACTATTTCAAAGAAATAACACAAGTTTGGCCTTCTTCCTATAAATAGACTTTGCCATTCTTATGTACTTGGCATATAGAATCAATGTCTTATTTTGTATTGAGCTCACATGCCCTGAGGCAAGTCAAACAAGCAGTTGAGGAGGCCACAAAGAAGGACAAAACAGTGCCTGCAGCACTTACAAGGATGCATTACCATGATAGTGCCATCCAAGTACACAACCACAAACCTTATTCAATTATAAAAATCCCATAATGGTTAAACTTTCTCACTTTCTCCTCTCGTTGCTTCTTCTTTTTACGATTTTATCCCCTTCTACATTCTTGACGGGTTGTGATGCTTCGGTTTTGCTGAACTCCAAGGGAAAAACATGGCAGAAAAAGATGGTCCTCCTAATGTTTCTTTGCATGCATCCTATGTCATTGATAATGCAAAGAAAGCAGTTGAAGCTCTTTGCCCCAGCATAGTCTCACGCACATATACTTCAGCCTTTGCTGCGATAGATGCACTGGTGATAATAAATTTCCCCCTATGATAAGCAGACAGAAAACATATAAAGAGGACAGCAATGCAGTAAATCAGTTCCTTCTAATATTAATTACTCTAGAATGCCCAACAAAGTAGATAAATGGTATGACAATTGACAAAGTCATACACATTATAAAATGGAAGAAAATTAGTGATTTCCTATCAATTAGTGATATCGCGCATTAAGTTATTTCTTATTTTCTGACATGGTATTACCAAAACAGGTAAATACAATCAATGTTATATTCTACCAGCTTAATATAGTTGATTTGCTCTGGTGAACCTTAGTTAAATATGCCTGAAGGAAGAAAAGATGGTGAATATCAAAAGCTAGTGAAACAGCACAGCTGCCAAGTCCAGCATTGAACAAATCGACTTCAACAAAGTTTCTCTCAGAGGGGTCTATCAATGGAAGACTTGATGGCTCTCTCGGGTGAATATGACAAAGCTCCAAATCTCACATGGTCTACTCTATCTCTAGAGTCTAGGGGTTTTTTCCCATTGCTCATCATGCAATAAATGGATACACAACTTCAATACCACCTATGACATTGACACAACATTACATCCAGCCTTCGCAGCACTCTTGAAGAGCATATATTCACTGAAACATGGGAAGACCCATAGATCCTTCATCAACCACCTTCATAATAATATATAACAAGCTAATTCTCCTGTGGAAGAGCTTGTTTTATTCAGAACAAGCTTTATTTAAGTACTCCAAAAGTAAAGATATGGTCAATGATTTTGCTAGCTCAAAAGCAGATTTCTCCACAGCTTTTTCCAATTCTATGATCAAGATGAGCAGCCTTACAGGAGGTGCCAAGGTTAGAAAAAAATTGCAGGACAGTTAACTGATCAATTCAAAGTTAATTCTACTTTTATCTACCATTCCCTGTATTATCTTAGTTCATTTTATTCAATGCAGTAATTAGAGGAAATAATGGCTCTTTTCAAAAGACCTTGCTGCACTAGTCACTTCTATTTAGTTGATCACAAGTTATTGCATAGAAACCTGAACTATAACAAATTATGGTATCATTTAAAAATTAAAAAATAAGAGAACGACAGCAACAAAGATTTTTAAAAATGCTATAAATTTGACAAGTAGTGGATCACTGACTTACAGTGGAGGAAGTAAAATACGTTAGCAGAACCTTTATTTGGCACCATCACGCTTGAATTCAGTTACATCAGTTTTTTCTAGTCTCCGTTAGCTGTGTCCAAAACAATCTCAGCCAATTGAATGTTACCACTCAAACTAGACGTCTTGTATGATGGCATGAATGAGAACCCATCAAGAAGCTTAACACACTTCAGGCCCCATTTCACCATCAAGAATCCAATTAGGTGATGCCCGCTACACATGGTTTAAATCAATTAGAGGAAACATCTCCCTCAGAAATTGGATCATCTATACCTCTGAATGAGCTAAGTACACAAGAAAGGAGTCCTTAGCTGAACCTAAAGCAAGAAAAGAAGATAGAAATGTACCTTCTGTTGTGGTATGTAGTAATAAAAACGGATGATGGACTACTCCGGAGTAAAAATGCCACAGTTGCAAAAAGATCATCAAAGGCTTGGTAACCATGCAAGATAGACATTTCAACTTCAGTAGACAGGTCCAGAAAAGAAGGAAAGAACAAGATAAATAAAGATAATCCTACCACAACTGTCATATAGGACATCAGCTCCAAGGATAATGTTTGGACACAGACAGAAGGTTTGTGTATCCCACACACCCCATGTAAGTCCGTGTATCTAGAAGATAAAATTGAATAAAATACTTCAATGACAGCATGGGCAATGTGAAAATGAAAGACCTCAAATAGATATCTTGCGCAAAATAAAGCAAAGAAAGAAGATCTTCATAACACCTACAGAGGAGACACACATAAAAACTATCGCTGTTCCAAGGCATTACGTAAGCTCTTAGATACTCAAGTAAAATGGACACAGTTTAACCCTTCTACACAAAATGCATCATGTGGAATGAGAAGTTGCATATATAGCAAACAAAAGCATGCAGATTACCTTGCAATTGATATCATTTAAGTCGCACTGTCTTCTCATATGATTGAGCACCTGTATATCAACAGAAAAACAGTTCTAGTAAAACTGAAGCAAGTATCTTGGTGCATATGTGGGAGTTCAAGGTGCTGACAAATAAATTCCACAAAATGTTTGAGACATTCTTACTCAGGATCGGTGCTTTCTAGCCTACCTACTAGCATAAATTGTTTAGTAATTCAATGACATCAATCACTACTGCAACTTCAGATCGTTGATCACTAATACTGAAGCAACATGAATGTGTGAGAATAGGGTCAATGGCAGCTCTATTTCATATAAAGCATCCCAGGACAAATTCTACAAGTTAAAACCCAGAACAGTGCAACAGTTTCTGTAAGCATATTACTTCGAGTTATCAATACTGTTGTGGGCACACCAGATTTTTCATGACAATAAAGGCCTCAAAAGTACACCAAACACTTTACACTCCAAGGTGATTAAGATAGAGGAGAAAAAGCAAAGGGCTTCTCCTTTACCAATAATTCCTAATACTGCATTCCTGTTGTGGATATTATATGCCCGGTTCTTGAACCCAATTTAGATTACCAGTAATATAGATATGTAAAACATCCATAGTTTATTAACAGGGTTCAAACACTGGTTCAAGGCCTATGATCAGATATGTAGTCTCAATTCAGTGTCTACTGAAAAACTAATATCAAAATCACACCTCTGATCTGTTTGAATCGTCAGTCAGCGTCACATCTGCACCCACTTTTGCAGCAACCAGCCCAGGCAACGAGGTCCCTGCCCCAAGCTGTAAACCGTATGATGAATAAGAAGTAGATAAAACACTAATCAAACTAAGACTAAAACACAGAACGCAAAACAAACAACAAACACTGCTAGGCTTCAATATCAATTTGCAACGAAATCATAAAATTTTCAATAACAGAAAGAACAAGTAATAGAATAAAACAAACTCAGGTTCATTACCTCAACCACAGATGCGCCAGTAAAGCGCGACTTTTGTTGCCATACGTACTCGGCTAGAATAATACTGCAAGGCCATACGAACAAACCGTACTCTTCTTTCATGTTCTAGTTACATGCCAAAAAGGAAATAGCTATGTTGAGTTCATTCTTCTTGTTTTGCTCGCTTTTGAAATTGTACATAATAGAGTTGTGAAATTAGGGAGATTTAAAAGAGAGGAAAGACCTCGATAATGGTGACGGAGAAGCCATCGGCGGTGTCTTCAGAACTTCCGAAATGGTGGCGAGAAAAAGTAGTCATTACTTCTTCAGCCGGAGACGTACCCGCCGGTTCGCCGTCGTCCCCGTTAGCTACCATCCCGCCGTTGGGAACCTCTAATTTGATGTTTTACAAATTTATCCTTGATTTGCAACACTTTTTCTTATGCTGCTATATTAGAAAGAAACTTTTGTACATATTGACCTCAAGGGTGTTTAATTTTTTATCATTCTATATTAAATGCTTAATTATTATTTTTGGGTTACTAGTTATTATTATTATTGACTAGGGATCTTATAAAATTACATTATGTGTAATTGAAAATTTCTAAGCACATTATTTGCTTATAGATGTATATGGTTTGCTCATTCAGTAAGATGATTGGAGAAATTTTGATATTTTATACTACTTGTAGATTTTCATGTTTATCATTAAAAAAAAATATAACTTAAGAACTCCAAATTGAATGTCCAAGAGAAACTTCACTTTCATATCTATCTAATTTCAAATCATGATTTTATATTTCATATCCACCGTGTCCATAGTGGACATTTGGTCATGAAAATCATATATTATTGAAAAAATTAAAGTTAAATTTGTGTTTGATCATACTCACTATAAAGAATTTTTAGAATTTGAATGCACTTTTTTCGATATAAGTTATACCGTTAAATTACTAAAAATTAGCAAAATCACTTAACTTGACTCCCTAAAACATGTATATAATCAAATCTAATCTAAGCTTGAAATAGATAGTACATAATATCATAAATTGAATCTCATATACGAACTACTACATACTATTATAAATATTCTTCACTTTATTTGAAAATTTTGACGTTAGAGTTGAAGGTGGTTTGGTTATAGTTTTTACAAATAATGATCGGTTGTTTAAATATATTTTTTCTGTAAAAAAAAAATAGCTTAAATAAGGTCATTTTTATACATAAAAAATAATTAAAAGGACAGAATTTGAAGAAAATAATAAAAGTGTAAAGGATAAAAAGAAATAAATTTTTTGATATTTTCATAATCAAACACTAATTTTTGAAAATATTAATATAATTTTGAGAAGAAAAAAACGCAAAAAATCATGACCAAGCGGGTGGTTTCAAATTTCATTATTATAGTTGGTATCAAATATTTGATTTATCAAGTATTGAAAGTAAAGATTCTTAGGTGAATTCAAAATTCTAGACATTACATGAAATTATAAAAATTACAATTTTATGTTATATGTAATTATTTCTTAAAAATAATAATTTTAATTGTTAAATTGTATAAAAAATAATCAACATTCTATGATTATTTTTATTGATCAATATTTGACTTGGTGTTCAATATTTAACTTTTAAGTTGATTCCTTAATCTTTTTGAGTCAAATGTTAAATTGATCTATTAAGAAAATTAAGATCAAACTAAAATATCGAATAGTGAATAACCAAGTTTATGTTTTTTGTATTAGATTGTAGCTAACCTCAAGTAGGAAGATCTTGAATACATGTAATATATATCTACTTATCACTAGATAATCAAATTTAAAATTTAAATGGAAACGTGAAAAGTTTATAGTGATCGACGCGCCGCTTGTAAATGCTACATGACAATTATCAAACCACGTGATATACAAGCATACAATTCAAATGGAGATGGCACCATATATTTGGACTATCTGTTAAGAAAATCGTGAAATTATCGTCATTCAACAAGTAAAAAAATATTATTTTCAAATCTTAAATATTAGGAGGGTTAAAGTGAATTTTCTTCAAAAATAATTATTTATACAATCAAGTCGTTTATTACATAATTACAAATAGCCTTTTAATACAGACAAACCTTGTTACAGTGTGAAACTAGTTTGGATCAATTAAAACAATGCGGGCTTTAACTAGTGTAACATATATATATACACTTTATATTTTCAAAATCTCAAACATTAATTCCATTATGTGTATAAAATTACATTATGTGTATTTGAAAATTTCTAAATACAAATATTTATTATAAAAAGAACACAAATGCAATTTATCTATGCGTCCTCTTATGATGTATAAATGTCTTGTTTATGAATTATATATGATTTGCACATTCTGTGTAAGATGATTCAGGATATTTTGATATATTTCACTACTTATGAATTTTCATGTTTATGAGAGAAAATACAATTTAAAAATTCAAATTGCATGTCCAAGCAAATTTTCACCTTCATATATATTTGATTTCAAATCATGATTTTATATAGACGAGTCCTTAATGAGTATTTGGTCACGAAAATCAAATATTTTTCGCTTTATTTGAAAATTTGTGTTTGATCATACTTTCTACAAAGAATATTTATAATTTGAATGCACTTTTTCTTGATATAAGTTATATTCTAGGAGCCCAAACTATGTGATTGAATAAATCCTCCTGCGGTACTTTGGCGAACCAGGCGTCGCTTCTATTTCGTTTTTTATTATTATTTTTGCCGAGCAGCTCTTCATACTATGGGGTTATATAATTTCCTTGACCTTTTGATTGAGGGTATTCAGCATTGCAAGTGGGTGAACGCATCACCAGCCAAGCTAGTCACTTGGAACATAGGGGTATTCAATCCCCGTGCTGATTTTAAATCAAAAGAGTAACAAGACTTCGGTCTTTTAAGTCTTAGATACTGCAACGAACTACCCCCAAATTACTAAAAACTAGCAAAATCACCTAACTTGACTATATGTAGCAACTCATATATGAGTTGCTACATACTATTACAAATGTTTTTTTATTTTATTTAAAAAATTTGAAGTTGAGGTTGAGGATGGTCTGATGATTATAGTGTTTGCAAATAATATTTGGTTGTTTCAATGTATTTTTTCTAAAAAAATAAAATATAGTTTAAATAAGGCCATTTTTATATTTAAAAAAATAATTAAAAAGGACCAAAATTGAAAAAGAATCAATAATAAATGTGAAAACGTAAAAAGAAACGAAATTTTCAGTATTTTGCTGATCAAATACTGAATTTCAAAAATCAAAATAATTGTAAGAAAGAACAACAAAAAATATTTTGACCAAACGAATGGGTCAAATTTCATTAATATAGTTGGTACCAAATATTTGATTTATCAAATATTGATATTTGAAAGTAGTGATTCTTACGTAAATTAAAAGTCTTAGACGTTACATAAAATTATAAAGATTACAATTTTATGTTATATGTAATTGTTTCTTTAAAATAATAATTTTAATCTTTAAATTGTATAAGAAAAATATCAATATTCTGTAATTATTTTTATTAAACAATATTTGATATGTTGATTTAATTAACTCTTAAGCTGATTCATTAATTTTTTTAGTCAAATGTCAAATCAATTTATAAAGAAAAATCTAAGATCAAACTAAAATGTCCAACTGCATTAATGAATCACCTAATTTAAGTTATTTCAACTACATTAATGAATCACCTAGTTTAAGTTATTTGTATTTAGATGGTAGCTAGGCTCTCGTCAATAGTAGGGAAATCTTAAATTCACATAATGCATGTTCACTTATTACTAGATAATCAATATCAAATTTTAAATGAAAACGTAAAAAGTTTGTAGTGATCGATGCGTTGCTTATAAATGCTACACGATAACTCTCAAACTAAGCAACATACAAGCGGACAATTCAAGTGGAGATGACCTCGAACAGACCATCCTAAATTTGGACTATATGTCGAAAAAGTTGTGAAATTATCGTCGTTCAACACGTGAAAGGATATTTTTTTCAAATCTTAAATATTAGGAGGGTAAACTGAAATTTATTCAAAAAAATCATTTATACAATGAAGTCATTTATTAAATAATTACAAATAACCTCTTAATATAATTAAACCTTGTTGTAGTTCATCGTTTATTTGACACTTTTTCTACAAAGAATTTAAAATTTGAATGCACTTTTTTCTTGATAGAAGTTATATCCCCAAAATACTTAAAACTAGCAAAAACTCTTAACTTGATTACTTGGAATATATATATATCAAATTTGTTCCAACCACGGAATAGATAGAATATAATGTTATACATTAAATCTCATATACGGGTTACTACATACTATTATAATTTATTTATTTTCACTTTATTCGAAAATTTTGAAATTGGAGTTTGAGGATGATTTGATTATAGTTTTGTAAATAATATTCGATTTTCTAAAAAAATAAAATATAGTTTAAATAAGGTCATTTTTATATAAAATAATAATAATTAAAAATAACAAAATTTGAAAAGAAAATAATCAAAGTGAAAGGGTAAAAAAAATGGAATATTTAATTTTTTTCATGAAAATATTGAGTATTGAATAAACCAAAAAAAAATTAAGAAGAGAAAACAAAAAAATATCTTGATCAAACAGATGGATTCAAATTTCATTATTATAGTTGACACCAAATTTGATTTATCAAATATTGAAGGTAAAATGATTATTAGGTAAATTCAAAGTTTTAGACGTTACATAAAATCATAAAGATTACAATTTTATGTTATATGTAATATGTAATTGTTTCTTATAAAAAAAATTAATATTTAAATTGTATTAAAAATGATCAATATTTTGTAATTATTTTTATTGATCAATATTTCTTTCGGTGACTCGATATTTAACTTCTAAGTTGATTCATTAATTTTTTTTGAGTCAAATGTTAAATCAATTTATAAAAATAAAAATTCAAGATGAAACTGAAATGTCAAACTACACTTGTAAATCACCAAGTTTAAGTTCTTTGTATTTAGATTGTAGCTAGGCTCTTGTCACCGCTAGAAAGATCTTGAATTCACATAATACATGTTCACTTATTGCTAGTTAATTAAATTCAAATTGTTTAAATGGAAGCGTAAAAAGTTTATAGTGATCGATGCGCCACTTGTAAATGCTACACGATAACTTTCAAATCACGTGACATACAAGCGGACAATTCAAGTGGAGATGACCTCGAACAGACCATCCTAAATTTGGATATCTGTCGGGAAAGTTGTGAAAATATCATCGTTCAACACGTGAAAGGATATTATTTTCAAATCTTAAATATTATGAGGGTATAGTGAAATTTATTCAAAAAAATCATTTATACACTCAAGTCATTTATTAGATAATTACAAATAACCTCTTAATACAATTAAACTTTATTGTTGTTCATCGTTTGTCCGACACTTTTTCTACAAAGAATATATTGAATGCATTTTTTCTTGATATAAGTTATATCCCCAAATCACTAAAAACTAGCAAAATCACTTAACTTGACTACTTGAAATATATATACATATAAAATGAATTTTGTTCCAAGCCCGAAATAGATAGAATATAATGTCATAAATTAAATCTCATATACGGGCTACTGCATATTATTATAAAAAAAAATTCACTTTATTTGAAAATTTTGAAATTGGAGTTATGGATGATTTGGTTATAATTTTTGCAAATAATATTTGATTTTTTGAAAAATAAAATATAATTTAAATAAGGTCATAGATAATACTAATTAAAAAGTACAAAATTTGAAACAAAATTAAATAATAAAAGTGAAAAGGAAAAAAATTGTTTTTCACTATTTTCATGATCAAATATTAATTTTCGAATAAAACAAAATAACTTTAAGAAGAGTGAAAAATTATCTTGACAAAATGGATGGACTCAAATTTCATTATGATAGTTGGTACCAAATATTTGATTGATCAAATATTGAAAGTAATGATTCGTATGTAAATTTAAAGTTCTAGTCGTTACATTAAATTATAAATATTACAATTTTATGTTATATGCAATTGTTTCTTAATTGTATTAAAAAGGATCAATATTTCGTAATTATTTTTATTAATCAGTATTTGATTTGGTTATTCAATATATTAACTTTTAAGCTGATTCATTAATATCTTTAGTCAAATGTTAAATTAATTTATAAAAAAATCAAGATCAAACTAATATATCGAACTACAAATCATCAAGCTTAAACTCTTTTTATTTAGATAGTAGCTAGGCTCATGTCAGTAGTAGGAAGATTTTGAATTCTCATAACGCTATGTCCACTTATTACTAGATAATCAAATTAAAAATTTAAATGGAAACGTAAAACGTTTATAGTGATTGACGTGTCGCTTGTAAATGCTACGCGATAATATTCAAACCTCATGACATACAAGCGGACAATTCAAGTGGAGATGACCTCGAACAGACCACCCTAAATTTGGATATCTGTCGAGAAAGTTGAATAATATCACCGTTCAACACGTGAAAGGATATTATTTTCAAATCTTAAATATTAGGAGATTAAAGTGAAATTTACTAAAAAAAAAAAAACATTTATACAATCAAGTCATTTATTAAATAATTACAATAACCTCTTAATACAATTAAATCTTATTGTTGTTCATCGTTTGTCCGACACTTTTTCTACAAAAAGTATTTAGAATTTGAATGCATTTTGCTTGATATAAGTTATATCCCCAAATTACTAAAAACTAGCAAAATCACCTAACTTGACTACTTGAAATATATATATAAAAAAAATCAAATTTGTTCCAAGCTCGAAATAGATAGAATATAATGTCATAAGTTAAATCTCATATACGGGCTACTACATATTATTATAAGTATTTTTTACATTTTTTTTGAAAATTTTGAAGTTGAAGTCGAGGATGATTTAGTTATAGTTTTAGCAAATAATATTTAATTTTCTAAAAAAATAAAATATAGTTTAAATAAGGTCTCTAACTGCTATTAAAGCAAAGAAGAAAAATACTACTCCAACATAACATAAACACAGGAGGAAGAGGAGAGAGAAAGCTCGGAGGAGAGAGAAAGAGAGAGAAAATTCGTCTCTCTCTGCTCTGTGAGTTTGTTTTGGTGCAAAATCATCTTCGATTGTTGTTTATCAGTTATAATAATCTCTAACTTTTATTTGCATTCATTGATTTTCAGTGTTTCTGTAGAAAATTTTGATCGATTCAATATTTGTTTATTTGTTCTTTGGGAATAGTCTAACGAATTTTCAAGTATAGAGGGCACTAATTAGAATCCGTCTTCCAGAGATTTACGGAGATCACTTTTGATTTTTTTTTATTCCGTACAAAGAAACCCTAGTTTTGATGATGGCTACACCTACTACTAACCCGGCTCCGGCACATCATTCTCACTCCGGCACCGGAACCGGCGCCGGTGGTCCC